>JANAVB010034616.1:8017677-8175177 GCA_029216955.1 Iris pallida | reverse complement strand
TTAGCTTATGATCTTGCTATATTCTCCTTAGGGTCGATTTTATGGCATATTCGAAAGCGTAAAGCATGTTATCATGGCAATTATGTTAATCAAATTGAATAGGCAAGCAAACAGTCTCGTATTTGTTTCGTGGTACGACTTCTTACCAAGTCGATGCACTCGCCCTTGCACTGACGCAAGGTGAATACGTCCCATTCCTTTCCTGTCATGTTATAAGTGCTCTCTAAGCAGGATCTATGTGTGCGGGACACATACATGCCTGTACTTTCGACCCATCGTTCCTTAACTATATGAAGGTCTTGGCGTATCCACGCCAGAATGGACTAAAGGTGTTTCTTTTCTTTCTTTCTTTCTTTTTATTCTTTTCTTTCTCGAATTGGGTAGCCCGGCGCCTCTCGTAGTGGGTTGTTGTCCCAATTACGAAGATCTACCGCTGCATACCATTATTTGTGACTTTTCACATCTTGCTAAGCGGTGGCTAATCGTCTTACGGATGTGCGCCTATCAAAGATCAACGTCCCTCCTAGGCTAAATGGTTCCGGTGCCCCGGCACTTAACCGTTCGAGGGAACACCCATGCACGGGATATTATCTCAATTATCTTAAGTCCATTCCATTCGACCATGCAACGCACTATTATTCAAACAACCAAACATAGACTTGAGTCCGAGACTCAGACTTTATTATCTCGTATTTCTTCCGTTAACTTTTTAAGTTCTTACATTTCATACTTCATTTCAATGTTTAGTGGCATCATGCCTCAACTCAATGTTCGTCAACCGAATGACCCGAAGGTTCCGAACACCTTTCGAGGCATTATTTCACATCATAAAGTTCCATCACCTACATGCCACAACTGTTCTCTTCGCAACGAAGTCATCTTTTATGATTCTTGTGCACGTAGGCACGCTTGACACATTTTTCATCTTTTCTTTGCGTCATGCACTTGATGCACGCATCGAAGTCGTATTTCCATGTTCTTAGCCTTAGTGTTTCAATGTTTGTGGCTTACACGCTAGGGTGCTCACCTATTGTCGTTTAATGTGCTAGCCTTTCTAACTCGTGCACGAAGCCACGGAATAGCTCGTGCACGAAGGCACTCGCCGAATACAGTTATCCCATGTTCTTGCGGCTTGCGCACCGAGGCGCTCGCCTTTGCGATATCCAATATTCCATAGTGACTCGTGCATTTGATGCACGTTTCATTTCAATTGCTCTAACTAGTGTTCGACACACACTATGATTTATCTTTCGATCGGACCACGCCCGTGGTGTCGATAGGTTAACTTAGCATACAATGATATATTCTGACTTAGGCATAAAGGATTAAAAAGAAGAGTCAATCCTCCCACCTTGAGTCGATACGCCTTGTCGTTTTGCCGAGCCGATGCGGCTCGATTTTGTAACTTCGTTGCACGACCAACTCTTCTGACTTAGCCATTCGAGCACTTCGTGCTTCATTAAATTACACGTCCGATTTGGCTTACCGTACCAACGCCTCATTTCGTCGCAAGGCGATGATTAGTTTCGCGGACCCCTTACTGAATAAGGCAAAATGTCGACCTCTAATATTTCAGCATAAACGTATAGCCTGCACAAAAAACCAACTAAAATTAATACTTGCATTGATTCGGACTTGCGCCTTGGTCGATTCGATTTTTTAGAATCTTCGAGCCGTCTCAACACACTTATCCTTTGGAAAAATGCGGCGCTTCGCATCGATTCAACTCGATACATTTCTTTGGGATAATACAACTCTTTGTATCGACTTAGTTCGATGCCTTGCTCGGGACAACGTAACTTTCGTATCGATTCGTATCGATACATTTCATTCGGTCAACGCAACTCTTTGAGTCAACGTCTCAGCATAATACGCCGTACAAAGCGGGAAATTATAGAATATACCACTCAAAACAAGGTTCGTCCTCGAACCAAAACTAACACTCCAATTAAGTGTTTTACAGATCGTTTCACGATCTCGTCCTACCAATGTTGTTCAGTTTCACACTATCTTGCAAGCTTTTTATTAACATTTCAAAGTCCTTCCTGCAGCTCGATTTGAATTTTTATACAACTCGATTTGGATCCGTACCTATATTCAAGGCCTCCCAAAGATATATGTATTTCGACCAAGTCCTGTGGTAGAAAATTGGAACAAAGCCGACAGGTAATTTAAATCCTATGCTTGCCATCTCGTACTCTCGATTGGACTTATCTTTAGCAACTATTCTCAAAATTTTATCGCATACATATATTTGATACATACGTGATACATTCAATAAAGTCATTGCACGCGACGTAATTCAAAATCGCATTTCTCGTTTCGTATGTTTCGTATGGACTATCAACTCTATGCGTCGCATCGAGCCGTCGCACATCCCATTGCAACGATCTTTCGTAATGCCTTGCGTTCGAAGTCGCCACCCAACTATTTTCTAAGTCTGGCTTTGCAACTTATCTCAATACGATTTTCTTATCAACATTCGGGACTATGCCCGCTAGGTTACTTACCTAGACACCGTGCTTAACTTCGTCCGATGCAACTCAAATTAACATTGCACAAAGGCCACAATTTATCCGACACAAGTTTAATTCTCGTCGACGATGCTCAAAGCAATGATCGTCTTAACACGAAGATCTTTACGACGCGTCTTACATTCGATTCCTAACGAGTAGGAATTTACTAGCCAAATTCCTAACTTATCCGTCTCGCAACATCGAATATAAGTTCGATTCACGCAAGCTCAATTTCAAGGTGAATCCAAATCTAATAACATAACGCGTAAGTCATTCCTTTATTGTTCTCTCTCATGCATAACACGATTCTCTCAATCGCCTATCCGAATCACCAAGTTCGATGGTGAATTTCTAGTTCGGTCGTCGACCAACATAACCATTCAAGCACTCATCCGACGAATACTCAAAATCTAACTATATCATTTTCAATAGAAAATTGTTCCAACAATTCTCGATCGCCTAGATTTATCGTCAACATGCACCACATAATATTTTTTATCGATGCAATTTTATATGCGACAACGCGTGGGTCATCTTACGATCTGCAACATCCAATTTGATTTAGCGGTCAAGTCTTCTAGGGTCAGCTGCCCCGAAGCTACGCACGATAATTGTGGATCACTAACAAAGGAATTTATTACGAACCATGCTATATCTTATTTCGAAGCTAAATTACGTTCCGACGATTTCTACGCGACTACCCAAATTTCGGACAAAACTATTTCTATCGGGGCAACTAATGCGCAACTATCCTACAAGTAAAGTCATACACTACCGTCGATGATTCCACCATTTACGAAGCATCTACTTGCATTGAGTTCGAGTCTATCTTATTTATGGTCGACACACAAGATGCTATACGCATCGAACAATCGTCGATGACTTATAGTCTCGTCTTGATCAATCACAAAGTTCATGATCAACCAGTTCGTTCATTCTCGTGTTGTTATTTACAAAACTTTGATAGCGCGCGGCACACTCCATTTTGTATTCTCACATCGTGCTTACTTTTTCTTACGTATCGATTTCGATACGTCGTATTAATTTCGATAGCATAAGGGTCAACTTTGATTCTGTTTCAACGTCGACAACTTGCATTGCATACGTCCAAGTTCTCCACAACATTTCCATACGTCTCGAATCGTTTCTCGATTCGTTGCATTCCGTTATGCTTTGATCGCGTAACCGAGTTACCGATTATCCAACATCGAACCCTCGAATTATATGATCACGCCCTCTAAGGTTTTACGTGTTTCAGTCGTACTTAAATAAGTTTCGCCGTAACGTAACCAACTATCTCTTAGGCACTATTTACCCGCATCAACCAACTCTTCACCGAAGTCGCACATCGTGCGATCCGATTATAATTTGCCTCGTCCAACATTTCGATCGAGATCGCAAGTCGTGCGATACGTTCGTAAGTTCTAGTTTTTCTTCTCGTCGATCCGATTATTGCTTCAAGGCATAATCGTTTCGCTATCCTCGTTCATCCGACCGACTTATAATTTCCGTCCGATGTACCATTCATTGATATGAGTCTCGTCTTATCGTCCCAATCGATTTTTGAAGAACACTTGCATCAACATATCGACATACAAATTTCCAATTGAGTCTCGGTACTATCCCGTTCGTTGCGGACAAACCTTCCATAATTCTCACAACGCGTCGATACAATTTATCGCATAAGTGGTATACCATATACCACTCGGAATTGAGTCATTCATCGCATACGTGGTATGGCATGTACCACTCGGAAATCAAGTCATTTCTCTCGTATTATACTCACTATGAACCAATATTCTCTTCCGACTCATGATTTTCGCAGTGATCGTGCTTGATCACAACCGTAACTTTGATTATATCAAAATTTGACATAACTCGGCCAATGTTTTCATTTGCCAACACAAGTTTGGTGTGCAACCGAACGATTCATTCTATCGATTTATGATTTCAGTTTCTTCCATTGCATCTCGTGCAACGATTTATTTTCAATCTCCTTTGCACTCCGTGCAACGATTACTTTGATATGCGTTGCACCACGGGCAATAATTTACTTCCGATACGCGTTGTACATCGTACAGCGACTTATTTTCGACATTCATTGCACCTCGTGCAACGATTTTATTTTTGACATCTGTTGCACCTCGTGCAACAATTTATTCTCGACTTTCAAAGTCAATCACTACAACAAAAAGACCTATTAATGACGCTTGATAAGTGGATTTTATGATGGCTGAGAAGCATCATCAAAGTTCAGCATGACTCCATTCTATGACAGTGTCCAATATAAACGTTATTGATCGTCTTTCAGTCATACGAGCGTCATAAAAAAGCACCAAAATTTAAGTCAAAACCTCCACTCCTCCGTACTTCTCCCGCACTTAAAAAAAAATCTAAACCAAGAAGCTCCACAGCTACTCCCCCAAGGCCTTCGAAGAAGCCCTAATTTTCCTGGCTCGTCTCCTCTCCGCCTCCATCCTCTCCCCCTCCGTCCTCCCCCCCTCCGTCGTCGACCTCTCTGTTAGGGTTATATACTAAAAGCATCACTTTTTTAGTAACCTTATTTCCTTAAATTTTGAATGAGAATCATATGGGTAAATGTTTGCATATTATATTTGTTGCAAGTGTTAATGCAAATGTCTGATATTCTATATTGTAGATAATATGGTGTGTGGTGTCACACAGAAGATCATATTATCAGTTCCCTATGGATTATATAAATAGTTTACAACCTAGATGGACTTGGAAAATCTATTGGAAAGGTTGTAGTGTAATCTGGTATTAGTCTATCTTGACTATAGGTTTACACTAGCACACTTTGTGTGTATTGAACATGACCACTTGAGGTTATTCTCTTTGTACTTACTACATAAGAGAACAAATACCTCTGTTATTATGGATGCTTGTGCTCTTAAACCGGATATAATAACGGACATGTATATGCAGTGTGCATTATTATGACTCATAAAAGAGTGAGATTCATTATGGATCAACAACCTCTATGAATTGGGTAATAACATTGTATGTATGATGGACTGTTGATTATAAATGGAATCCATGTCCCGATACATCGGGTTGATGATGTCCCCTTAAGGAGCTCATAAGGATTGTCATGTAAACCCTACAGGTGGATTATATCCGACATGACAAATAAAGTTGAGCGGTACTACTTAAGAATAAAAGATGTCGAATCAATATAGTTGTCTGTAACTTAATTTGATCGACGGATATACGATATCTTAACATGGGGAGCCAAACGAGCATATAATAAAAGGAGCCCACAAACATAATTTGGGATTAGGGAGGTAGTGCAACAATAGCTCATTAGTGGACCGAGCTATTGTTAATGGGCCTGGATTGTGTGTTCGGACAGAACACGGGATATCCAGATCCGTTAGGAGGCCTAACCCTAATTTTTCCTCATGGTCCCTGCCGTAGCCTATATATATCCTCTATTCTCTGGCCGCCATATTACCGATCAGAAATCTGAAACTTTCTCTAAATTCGTGATTCACGTAAGGAGAGAAAGAGAGGCCTGCCAAGGAGAAGAGAAGGTTGGAAGATCGTCGCCCACACATCTCCAACTAGAGGAAGGAATACGTGCAGAAGATCTTGGGGTCGTCCGCTCGAGATTGCCAGGAATTACTTGTCTCCTTTCCGCCGCAGGTATAATTCGTGAATCCTAGTTTCTGCCTATGAAGGGTTAGAACACGTATTAGATCTGTTTAACTTTCTATCGATCAATACGCACACCAAAGGAAGGGTCCTGGGAATCCCCAGTTCCATCGATTGGTATCAGAGCCACTTTGGATCTACATATTGATTGATACGTCCATGTTGTCCAATCAAACCAGCGCTGTGTAATAGTCGGTAGATGTAGATCTGTTCTAACTCGGTTTTGCAGGCATCTTAGATCCAACTATTATGGTCCAATGCATATTTTTGATTGTGTTGTTTAAACCACGGATATGTCATGGATGTTGTTGTTGCTGTGGATGTAATTAAAATCACGAGGGTTGATCGTGCTTATTATTTTAATTTTGCAATCTAGATTATGTGTGAACTCCTTCGGGAGGCATAGGATTGATGTAATTTTAATTATTTTTGATCAATCGTGATGGCGGTGGTAGCTGTTTCTGAAGTCGGACGAGATGCTGGTTTTAAGTAGTCCAGAGGCAGATATATGATTTTCGATGAAGGAATCGACAGCCAAAACCTAAATAGTTGGATATTTTCGATGAAGGAATCGACAGCCAAAACCCGAATAGATCTGCGCAGCGCCAGATTTTGGATTCGGATAGTTGAGGACGGAGCAACAAAGATGACCATAATAGTTGGATATTTTCTCTTATTTTTGTCATTTTGCTTTTTCGGATTATGCATGTTTATTATTGTGTGGTTATTTTTTTTGAAAAACCAAGCCTACATTTATAATGGACAACATGGACATAATATCAACTAGTAGAAAAACTCTCATTGTTAAATAACTAAGTGGGAGAGAATATTTATTTAGTTTAAATCCTATGGTCTCCATTACTGGTTTGTAGGTGATGTAATTATAATTGCGTATTGGCTATAGTGCTTTCCTCCATATCGGATGATTATAATTATGGATCACCAGTACAAACTTTCTTAGGGATAATTGTAGAAAGTTACCTAGTATGTGTTCACTTCTCCATCTGAAGGAACTCATTACAAGGTAATGGACTTAGTATTAAGTAATGGTATACACTTAGATACAAATAATGGTATCCTCCCCATCGGAGTCACTGCTATTATTTGTATGACCAGAGCAAGACCAGCATATTAATTTTATTTGTCATAAAGTTATGTTGACATGATAGTAAAATTAATAAGAAAAACCTACTTGAACAAAGTTGAATTTGTATACGTCCACACTATCGTGGCATGCTAAATTCATGGTGTTCAAGGTGTTGGTGAATTTTTTATTATTATTTTAAGGGAATCAATATTTAGTTAATTCAAAAGTTTTTTTGCCCTACATAATTTTATTTATGTGATTCTCAGGATTTCAAAAATGGGTTCTTTCAGTCCACTTATGGTGATTCTTAAAGAAAACAAACTTACTGGACCTAATTATATTGATTGGAAACGTAATTTGGATATTGTTCTGACTGCTGAGGAGTACAAATATGTACTTGTTGAGGAATGCCCACCTAAGCCTGATGCTAACTCTGATGAAGAGGTCAAAGAGGCTTATAAGAAATGGAAAAAGGCAGATGAGATGGCACGGTGTTACATTCTGGCATCTATGTCAAATGTACTGCAACATCAGCATCATGCCATGGCCACTGCTTATGACATGATGTATAACCTCAAGGAACTCTTCGGACATCAGAGTAGAGCATCTAGGCAGTTTGCTATAAAATATTTGATGAATACAAAAATGGTTGAGGGTACACCAGTAAGGGATTATGTTCTCATGATGATGGGTCATCTGAATGAGATGGAGATCCTTGGAGCTGAAATCGATAAGGAATCCCAGGTCGATATCATTATCGGGACTCTGCCTAAAAGTTTTGACAATTTCTGTCTTAATTACAACGTGAACAAAAGGTTGTATAGTTTGGCAGAACTTGCAAAAGAGCTACAGGATGCTGAATCTCTCTTTAGGCAGAGTGGTCATGTTTTTGTTTCTGAAAAGGTTTCTACTTCTAAGCCAAAAGGCGGTAAGAAGAAGAATAACATTCAGAAACAGGCAAACTCAGCAAAGAAGGGCATGGGACCTCAAGGCGCGGTAAAAAAGTCGAAAGACAAATATTTCAAGTGCAAAGGGTCAGGACATTGGAAGACTGATTGTCCACTTCTTAAATAAGGAAACAAAGAAGGTATATCTCATTTACTAGTAGTTAAAACATGTTTAGCGGTGTTATCTACCGACACCTGGTGTGTAGATACAGGAGCCACTAATCATGTCTGCAATACATTGCAGGGGTTCCAGGAAACCAGACGGCTCAGTGATGGAGAGATATGCTTGTTCATGGGTGATGCTACAAAAGTATCGGTCGTTGCATTAGGAGATGTTACTTTATCTTTTGGTAGAAATAAGTCTTTGACATTGAGAGATTGTCTTTATGCACCTTCACTTAGAAGGAATTTAGTTTCTGTTTCTATGTTACTTAAGGATGGATATTCAGTTTATTTTAATGACAATATTGTTATTAGAAAGAATAAATATTTTATCTGTTCTGGTGCATTGGTTGATAATTTGTATGTCATTAATCCTATTTCGCCCATAATGCAACTTATGGAAATAAATAATATGTCATCTAACTTAAATAAGAGAAAAGAACATTCTTGTATGAACCAAACATATCTTTGGCACTTGCGATTGGGGCATATTAACCTAAGAAGGATTCAAAGACTGGTTGAAGATGGACCTTCGAGTTCATTGGAAGTGGAGGCACTACCAGTCTGTGAATCCTGCTTGGAAGGTAAAATGACCAAAAGGCCTTTTACGGCAAAGGGGTATAGGGCCAAAGATGTGTTGGAATTGGTTCATTCTGATTTGTGTGGACCCATGACTATCCAAGCTAGAGGTGGCTTTGAATATTTTGTCACATTTATTGACGATTATTCAAGGTATGGATACATTTATTTGATGCGCCGTAAGTCTGAGTGCTTTGAGAAATTCAAAGAGTACAAGGCTGAAACGGAGAAACGTCATGGAAAATGTATCAAGTCATTACGATCAGATCGTGGTGGCGAGTGTAGGAACGAAATCATAAAGCAGAATACTCTAGAGAGGGGTGAATAGTGTAGGCAGAAAAATATTGCTAATTAAAAACTTGTTAGCAGTTAGATCACAGATAAAATAATAATCACAAAAAGTAAATGACAGAAATTAAAAGAGATCAGAAGGCAAACGCAAACACCGAGATTTATACTAGTTTTCCTCTTGTGAGGACTAGTCCAGTCGGAAGAACTCTAGCTTCCAGTTGAATCCACTATTGGAAAATCCCGCAAGTTTTTATACGAAGTCCTTGCAACTTCTACAGACGCGAGCTTTGATACGAAGAACTCGACCAACTTCAATTGTGAAGATTTGAATCTTCTATCAAGCCTCTGATTACAATCGCTTTGAAACTTCTAGACCGTACCGTACTGGCAAATCGACTAGAGGATTGTAACTGGCTTGGGATTTGAAAATGAAAATTTTTTAAAACTCTTTGGAAGAATGTAAGCTCAGGAAGAGAAGAGATTGAAAGTGAATTGGTGATTTGAAATGATCGAAATACTTCTCTATTTATAGTTTTTCCAAAGACAGAACTCTGACAGAATTCGGGCAGAATTCGGACAGAAGTCTTTGTAACAAACCGTAACTGAAGGATGACCAAGTTCAAAAACCCAACGTTCACTAACGTTCCAAATGGCCGAACTCTGGCCGAACTCGGCCCGAGTTCTCCTGGGGTTCTGCCAGTTCATTTTTGGAGAAAATAAATTTTGGAGTTTTGAAAAATCCTTTAGAAGCTTTTTGTAAAAAGAATGTTTTTCAAAAACGTAGGTCATTTGTAAAAGAATAGGATGGTTTTGAAAAACATTTTCGGATAGCCTATTTGCCAGTACGACTCGGTGTACAATGTATTCCTAAACTCAATAAAATAAAAAATTATATTACTTAACATGAAGTTCATTCTGAATGGCAAACAGCTTCAGTCTTGAACATTGTTGATATCCATTGTTGAGCAGTGTCCAAAACGTCGTAGGTAAACATCTGAGTTGACTTGTATTTATATCGAGACAGAGTTTGATCAATTATTAAAATCAGGTTTGACCATGACCAATGGGCCAACAATCTCGCCCATTTTGATAATTGACAAACCTTGCCGATATAACATCTAAGCTTGGAATCAATTCAAAATAGTAATAAAAAAAAATTGTTCATAACCTGTATTTACGAAAATGTTAGATCTTATTTCTCTCCCATTGTCACTTAGCAAAATAATTGCAAAAGAGAAAGCTCCCCCGCAATCAATGCATAAGTAACAAACAGTGAAGAAACATAATAAAAATAAATAATCATGACAGGCATGGTATAAACAGTAAACATTGTAAGAGAAACAGATAGTCTATAGAACACAACACAGATATGTATTTGTCACAGACAGTATTTAATAAAGTGCTAAAACTGAAACAAATAAAGTGCTGAATAATAGACTAAGATGCCAAAACTGAGGCATAATCAAAAACCATGTCTATGAATAGTCACATAATAGAAAAAGTGCTGATAAAAAATATAAGAGTACTGATAAAATCTTGGAATATCGGAGCATTTTCAAGTAAACATAAACAAAAGTAACAGTCTCAATAATATAACATCTCAAAACTCATCATCATCATCATCAACAACGTCATCAGCTGCAGCTCCAGCATGTCCAAAAGGACCAACTCTAGAAGTACTAGCACCAGAAGTACGAGGAGTGGCTCCAGTGGTACGATACCAATCATAGGCGTTCCCTGGCTGGAACAGAGAGTGGATCGCCTCGTCGTCAATGCAGTAGCCAGAAATAGAAGGGTCTCAAGGTAGAGAGCTAGCAGAATGACCCGTCTGCACAAACCTCAAATCGGCGAAGTAGTTGGCAATCGCTTGGAACCGAGTCACATCACGGAACTCGTGTTCCCTAGAGGTCTCAACATAAAAAGTCTGCAGATCTGAAAAGTGCTGATGGATACCCTCAAATGTCATAGGGTAAGAATGAGGAGGAACAGGTGCTGTGGGAGCTATGGGAGTAGGTGCAGGAGAAGTAGGTACAGTAGGTGGAGGAACAGATACAATGCTGCGACGAGAGAGTTTGAGAAACTTGGGCTCGGGGTCGACTGTCACCCTCATTTCCCGTATTTCCCGTATTTCGTATTTATACTCGTATCTGGATTTTGGCATGTATTTTTATTTTTTCTTAACTTGTGGAATTTTGGTATTTCTCGTATTTTCGGATTTTGACATGGTTCGGTTTTAATTGGCTTAGGTTGGTTTGGTTCGGTTTTGTGCATATTGGTACACCTTAGCCTATGCTCCACCCTCAACACACCACATCCCACCCTCTTTAAAACTCCACCGACCTTTTCTCTCTCCTCATAAACCACCATTTATTTCTTCTTCTCCTTCCTCAACACAACTCTCTTCTCCTTCCTCTCCATAACACCCACCCATAGGCAAGTGCAACTTGCCACTACATGAGAACCCTCTTTTATTTGTCCATTTGTTAGATTAGGACATGGTGATTGTGATGCCCGTAGTCCGCATTACGTATTGGAAATACGTGTACATATTTCGGGCTCGTATTTTTGGTTTGTCATAATTAGTTAGCCTTGGATTTTTATTTTTATTTTTGCATATTGCATTTGCATGGTTCATCATGGCATGGCATTGGCTTGGTTTGGTTCGGTTTAGTGGGTTTGGCTTGGTTGGGTTTTATATGGAGAACCACTCCCACCTACCACCACTCCCACCATAAATATCTATCCCATTCTCTCTCTTCCATTATTACTCATTACTCATTTATTCTTCTCCATCTTTACTCTTCACCTACCAGAAGAGAGTGGAGAGCTTAGGCAAGTGCATCTTGCTTCATGGAGGAACCCCATTTTTATTGTTTCATTGTCTTCCTCATGTGTTTCTAACCCACTTTAGTACTTGGCATTTTTTATTTCCATGGTTAAATTTTTGTAGATCTAGCTTTGTGATATTTTTTTGGTTTCCAGAATTTTTGATCCATCAAACTTGCATATTTTGCTAAGTTGATGATCCCATGATTGCAGAGAATTTTCTTTGGTCCAATTTGACCTACGAGAAATTTCTGAGCCGCATGGGCATTTTTAACACTCAGCCGCATGGCCTACTAATGCAATAGCAAGCAATTAGTTTGCATGCATTATTTAATGCAATACCAATATTCAGCCGCATGTGGCACTTGGTTGTGGCCGCATGAGCTTGAAATAATAGATGCATTAAATAATGCATGACCCTGGGTCTCCAGCCGCATGCATATTAATACCAATGCATGCAATATTTTAATGATTAGTTTAATGCAAACACATACACTTAGTACCAGCCGCATAGCATGCATCGCACTGAAAATAATGCTTGCCCTGCCGCATACACTTTGGTTAGAGCATTAAATAATACCTTGCTTGGAATTAAAGGAATATACTTTGGTTAAAAGCATTTAATAATGCTTTACTACAGGAATGTGCACTGAATGTGTTTTGTTAACACATTAACATTGAATGTACTTTTGTAAGCATTAATTAAGGCTTGACTTTCCTAATACTTGTCTTTTCTAAATACACTTTTTACTAACTCCTCCTAATGCATCCTGGAAAGGAGCCGCATATGGTATATTGTTACTGCAAGGAGCCGCATATGGTATTTTAGTGCAATTCCTAAAATGCAATTACCTAAGCATTGTTACTGCTAGGAGCCGCATACACTTGCCAACATACTTGCCATCAACTGTATAATCACTAGTTATTTATTTATTTAATTGTTGTATTTTATGCAAGTAAATGTGAGGGAGAGCCGCATGGCCCTTGGCCATTTAATAATATTATTATTTGCATGAAATCTAGGAGAGCCGCATAGGCTCCCTCCCCTCCACTTTCTAATATTTTGGCCACGTGAACCATTAATTAAAGGGTTCACGAATACCTTTTCTTATTGCATTAATTGTGGGGGTCCCACATAACTTCTTTTAGTTGACTTGCTTGCTGAAGTGGGAGCTTGCAATTATTGTGGGTCCCACTATCTTTTGTCTTACTTGATTTCATGCCCTCTTTGTTATATTGGCCGCATGGGTGGCCTCCCACTCTCTTTGACCGCATGTTTGTTCTCCCACTTTTGGACCACATGGGTCCCACTTTGATTGTTTAAATATCTTATTTGCGTGAATTGTGGTCCGAATTTCTTCCCACTCCCAACATGAAAGTTGTAGAGTTTCTCCTTGGCTTCAGGAATATATATATTATTAATATATTATTATTTAATTGTGTAAGTTTCTCTCCTTCTTGATAAATGGCATGACTTGATAGTGACCCGCCGTGGTGTACTCCCGACATGATAACTTGACCTGAAAATTTGGCATGATAACTTGACATGATAAATCTTGATAGTGGCCCGCCGTGGCGCACTCTTGACATGATAAACCTGACATGATATTTCTCGAAATGCGGTTGCGACGGCTAACACGACAAGACAAGATTGAATAACTTGGACACCGTGGACGACTGTGCTTGTACAAATGAACCCGTCTTGTCTTGCATCATGACTAGGACAGGGATCCCTGAGTACCACGGTCAGGGGTACCCACTGAAATCAACTAAGGCTAATCACTAGAATAATCCAGTAGTCATGAAGAGATTTCCCAGCTACAGGCAATCCCGTTATCTGGGTGTCCCACTTGGGATCTGTAGCCTGCCGTCGAGTAGGGCACATTTCCAGCTCACTGTCATGTGTTGCACTCTCTAAGCCACCTAAGGGTATATGCGTTTCCTGGACGATGTACCCACTTGAATTCAACTCTAATTGCGTCCGGATAGCCTGGATGGTCTGCAGGGCTTGTGGCTGTGGAATAATCTCATTGCATCTTGTTAGTAATTAGGCCTGTGATAACCCTAGTTAGTTAAAGTATCAAGCCGTACTTATTGCTTGGCCGTGAAATGTTGGATGAAGTTTACCAGTCTATTCTTGTCTTGATCCTGTACAAGATTATTACATGTCCTGATTTCTTACATTTATCCTGCCGATAAATGGTGGGAGAATCCAAGTTCTGTTCAGACGAAGGGTTACAACCCCGATCCTTGTTTGGTTTACGGGTTGTAACCTGGCTATCTGAATAGTCCCATGGTTATCCCATCGTATATCACCTGTCCTGATTTCTTTAATTGTTATCTTTTATTATATATATTATTACTCTTGTGCTGATTGCTGATTTTAGTTCCTAAGTGAAGCCTCCTTTATGGCACTTGCTCTTTCTGGGATCTGACCCAGCTGGTTTTGTATGGCCAGATACCAGAGCAGCTCCAGAGGATCTACCGGTTTTCCAGCCCGATGGTGAACACCAGGCGTAACCAGGGCAACGAGTGGGTTTATTTTTGCTCTCCCACTCTATTGTAAAATTATTCTTTTGAGGCGTTTAGCCGCCGAGCAAGTGTTAGCTCGTGTATATTTTATTTACTGTCTGCCTACGGGCTGTAACATGATTGGCAACCTAGGGTTGATCATGTATGACTAAACTCTTGCTAGTCCTCACATTTTGTAATGACTAGCTTCATGATCAGCTGGATATGTAATATTTGGGACGCCTTACTATTGTATATTCGGTGATCTTACATCTTGTAACTCTATTTACTTGCTTGTGATTGAGACACTAGGCTTGTTATTGACCTTAAGAGACTGATGGCTTGTAGATAAACCCTCATATATCTAGACAGCCGTGACCGTATAGTGGAGTGGATTCCATTTCATTATACGTAGCTGGCTATGTCTGCCCCCGCTCTCCAGTATTCTGGTTCTGGGGCGTGACAGTGATCAACTTTAGAACTTAGCATTTTGTGATTTGGAGTCTCCATTGTTCTAGATCTAGGTTTTTCCTATTTTCGGTTTTGCATGGTTTTGATCTACTTAAGTTAGATTTTTATGGGTTTTGATGTTTCCTTGTGGAAGAGAGTTCAATTGCACCCTGGTTGGAACCTTGGAAATCTGGATTTGGAGTTCGGATGGCCAAGTTGTGATGCCTTGAAATTTTGGAGCCATTGGAGCTTCTTCTCAGCCATGGAGAAGAAAACCCAGACCCTGCGTGCGTGTTTTTACACGTACGCATCTCTCTGCTTGCGTGCTTTTGCACGTACGCAGCTCTCTGGCTTGCGTGCTTTTGCACGTACGCTCCTCTCCTGCTTGCGTGACTTTTCACGTATGCAGCTCTCCTGCTTGCGTGACTTTTCACGTATGCAGCTCTCCTGCTTGCGTGACTTTTTACGTATGCAGCTCTCCTGCTTGCGTGACTTTTCACGTATGCAGCTCTCCTGCTTGCGTGACTTTTCACGTATGCAGCTCTCCTGCGTGCGTGACTTTTCACGTATGCAGCTCTCCTGCGTGCGTGACTTTTCACGTATGCAGCTCTCCTGTGTGCGTGACTTTTCACGTATACAGCTCTCTTGCGTGCGTGACTTTTCCTCTCCTGCGTGCGGGACTTTTCACGTACGCAGCTCTCCTGCGTGCGTGACTTTTCACGTATGCAGCTCTCCTGCGTGCGTGACTTTTCATGTATGCAGCTCTCCTGCGTGCGTGTCTTGTGCGTACGCTGCACCCTGAACCCCTTGCTTAACCCATTAGCTCTTGGAGTTTTGGTCTTATTTCTTTAAGCTTGGCTTTTCTATAGTCCTGTATATTGATATTTTATTAGATATTTTACGCCCATTTTATATCCTTACGTCTTTTGTCATGAACTTGATTTTACTTAATATGTTTGGAATGACTATTGTACATGGCACGGTATGACAAGGAACTAGCATAACACGACAGTGATCCGTAGTGGTGCACTCCTGACATGACCAACCTGGCACGATAGTGGCCCGTCGTGGCGCACTCCCGACAAGTACCCTGACATGATTTATCTTGATAACTTAACTTGACCTGCCTTGACACCGTGGGTAGTTCTTTCTTGCTTGCTTGTCAAATCCACTTGTCCTGTCTTGTATCATGTCTAGGATGGGACTCCTGAGTACCACGGTCAAGAGCACCTACTAAAATGGATTAAGGTTACTAACTAGAATAACTCAGTAGTCATGAAGAGATGACACAGCTACAGGCAATCCCGTTACCTGGGCGCTCTTGGGATCTGTAGCCTGCCGTCGAGTAGGGCACATTTCCAGCACACCGTCGCGTGTTGCACCCTCTAAGTCACCTAAGGGTACATTTATCTTCTGGGCGATGTACCCACCTGAATTCAACCCCTAATTTTCGACCTGGGTAACCTGGACGGTCTGCAGGGCTTGTGGTTGTGGAATAATCTCACTACATCTTGTTAGTAATTAGGCCTGTGATAACCCTAGTTAGTTAAAGTAGTAAGCCGTAGTATCTGCTTGGCCGTGATTGATTGAATGAGGTATAACCAGTTTAGCCATGTCTTGATCCAGTACAAGATTGCTCTCTGTCTTGATTTCTTGCATTATTATCTTGCCGATAAATGGTGGGAAACCAAGTTCTGTTCAGATGAAGGATTACAACCCCGGTCCTTGTTTGGTTTACGGGTTGTAACCTGGCTATCGGAATAGTTCTATGGTTATCTCGTTGTATATCATCCTGACATGTTTTCATAAATTCTAGTGTTAATATTAGATTTCTTGTGCTAATTGCTGGCCTTTGTTCTTATTTCGTGGCCCCCTTGTGGCACTTGCTCTTTCTGGGGTTGACCCAGCTGGTTTTGTGTGGCCAGATTTTGGAGCAGCTCCCGAGGATCTACCAAGCTTCCAGCCCAATGGTGGCGACTAGAAGGAACCCGGGCTACGAGTGGATTTTCTATTTTGTTTCGCTCACTCTATTGTAAAGTTATTCTTTTGAGGCATTTAGCCGACGAGCACCTGTTAGCTCGATGCACTTTTACTTACTGTCTGCCTACGGGCTGTAAACATGATTAACAAATCCTATGGTTGATCATGTATGACTTAACACTTGCTAGTCCCCGCATTCTGTACGACTAGCTTCATGATCAGCTGAATATGTAATATTTGGGATGCCTTATTATTGTATATTTAATGATCATACATCTTGCGACCTTACTTACTTGCTTGTGATTGAGACATTAGGCTTGTTCATGACCATAAGAGACTGTTGGCTTGTAGTAAACCCTCATATTTCTAGACAGTCGTGACCGTATATCGAGGTGGTTTCCATTTCAATATACGTAGCTGGCTATGTCTGCCCCCGCTCTCCAGTATTCTGGTTCTGGGGCGTGACATCGACAGCACAAGTAGATAGGTCAATATCAAATCTCTAAAAAAATACGAGGAATAAGCATCGCATAAGATAGGTTGCGGTCTCTCCCGCGACATCTACCCATCATCTGGATGATAGTCTTAGGGGCAGAAAAAGGAATCCCCTTAAGAATATGATAAAGAGCAGAAAGCTCAAGTGCAGTGACATCATCTTTAGAAGTGGATTTTGGAAGTAAGGTGGAATAGATGATGTGATGTAATTCGTAGTTAAACAAGTTCAAGTTATTAGCCTTGAACTTTCCAGGAAGAACGCGTGCGGGCGCACAAAGTTCATTCTTGAAACTAACGAGTGTCGTGCCATCGGAGAAATCAAAATCAGTGATGTCATCGAGCGGGACATCTTCGTTTGGGATACCAAAGATTTCTGCTAACGTTTCATCAGTGAATTCGATATCAATTCCTCCGACACGTGTCCTCGCTGTAAAAGTGTCTAACACGAAATTATAATAGAATAATCTAATGGCATTAGTGGCAATAGGGAAGTGTAAGGTAACAAAATTTTGTAACCCTAATGCCTCAAAGTAAGGGCGGTGATCCGAAAAGACAGGCCACTTAATCGGCGATCCGGTGCAAGTAGTATGCATGATAAAATCGGCGTACCACAATAAAGCTTGATCGGAAGTTTTAAAGTAAAACTCATCCGACGCACCATCGTCCGATTGGACCGGAGAAAAGAGGCAATCCGTATGCGGATCTGAAGACGATGCCTCTTCACTGGCATTGGTCTTCTTCCTCTTGAAGGGATTGAACTTAGGCATTCTTTCCCAAATTTTCTAGAAACCCTAAGTATTAAAAAGTGGATGAAAGAAGGGATTATACCTTCCAAGAATTGGATATGTTGTAGAGGATGACGTTCTCTGCACGAATTCAAAGTTTTGACGAGAAACTCCACACGGATTGGAAGAACAAGGAAGGAGAAGAAGCTAGGGTTTCGGAGGCGCGCTGCTGCTGTTATGAGGATGTGAGGAAGAATGAAGAAGAAAGAAGCCTTGGGTTGGTGCTGGTATATACATATATACCCAGCCGAACTCTGGCCGAATTCAGACCGAACTCGGGCCGAATTCGCCAAGGGTTGCCTGGCTACATATATATATAAAATAATTCAAATGAGGCCATATTCTTTTTTATTAATTCGTTTCAAATGCTTAATTCAAAGTTTAGTAATTTTAAATCTCAAAATAATATAATTAATATTATTTTACAAATTAATATTCTTTACTCAGCATTTGTCTTAGATTAGCTGTAGGAATACTGTCCCAGCTAATGGAGGTTCACCGGGAAACTCTTAAATACCGCTTCGCTTCGATCGTAGTCGTGGTGACAGACAGACTCTTTTTAGGCTTGTCTCAAAAATAGTTTATGAGTATCGAATAAATAATTAATAAAACAAAATTAATTAATATTATTGATATCTAAAATTCCTAATTCTCGACGTAAATAGTTGAAACGATCTTCCGCTAAAGGTTTTATGAGTATGTCAGCTAATTGATTCTGTGTGTCTATGTATACAAGGTCTATATCTCCATTTTGTTGATGATCTCTAAGAAAATGATGTCGAATCTCGATATGTTTAGTACGAGAATGACATACAGGATTCTTAGTCAAATTAATAGAACTAGTGTTATCACAAAAAATGGGTATGTTTGAAAAATGCAATCCATAGTCTTCTAAGGTTTGTTTCATCCACAAAATTTATGCACATCAACGTCCTGCGGCGATATACTCAGCCTCGGTTGTTAATAATGCAATAGAATTTTGCTTTTTACTAAACCAAGAGACTAGAGATTTTTCTAGTAAATGACATGTGCTGCTAGTGCTTTTTCTATCTACTTTGCATCCAGCAAAATCAGCATCGGAATAACCGGTTAGGTCAAACGACGTGGTTTTGGGATACCATAAGCCGACAGAAGAAGTACCTTTAAGGTATCGGAAGATATGCTTAACTGCGCACAAATGTGATTCCTTAGGATTAGCTTGAAAACGTGCACATAAGCAAACACTAAACATAATGTCTGGTCGACTAGTAGTTAAATATAGTAAGCTACCGATCATACCTTGATACTTACGTATGTCGACAGATTTGTCTTGTTCATCAATATCAAGCTTGGATGAGGTCGCCATTGGAGTACTAAGTGGTTTTGCTGTTTCCATGTCGAACTTCTTCAATAGATCCTTTGTGTATTTTGCTTGATTTATGAATGTCCCATTGTTGATTTGTTTGATTTGCAGTCCGAGAAATAATTTCAGCTCTCCCATCATGCTCATCTCAAACTCATTCTGCATACACTTTGAAAATTCTTAACAAAGAGATTCATCAGTAGATCCAAAGATAATATTATCTACATAGACTTGAATCAAAATAATATTATTATTCAAATACTTTATAAACAAAGTAGTTTCAACCTTTCCCTTTGAAAAACCGTTGTCAAGTTGAAAAGTGCTTAGACGATCGTACCAAGCACGAGGGGCTTGTTTCAAACCGTATAAAGCTTTCTTCAACTTGAAAACATATTCAGGAAATTTAAAATCAGTAAAACCGGGTGGTTGAGCTACATAAACCTCTTCTTTTATAAAACCATTTAAAAATGCGCTTTTGACATCCATTTGAAATAAGTTAAAATTATGAAAACATGCAAATGCACATAACATGCGAATGTATTCTAATCTCGCAACTGGGGCATAAGCCTCATCATAGTCGATACCTTCTTCCTGATTGTATCCTTGAGCTACGAGTCGAGCCTTATTACGAGTCACTAAACCATTCTCGTTCAGTTTATTTTGGAATACTCATCGAGTGCCAATGACCGGATGATCAATAGGCTTGGGAACAAGTTCCCAAACTTGATTCCGTTCGAATTGGTTTAATTCCTCTTGCATAGCATCTAACCAAAAATTATCACTACATGCTTCATCAATATTTTTGGGTTCAAACTGCGAGACAAAAGTAACACAAGAAGCTATATCTTTATTGGAGGAACGAGTACTTACACCCTTGGTAATCTCTCCAATTACCAAGTCCTTTGGATGACTAGCCAAGAATTTCATCTCTTTTGGTGTAGTCTCAAGATTGCTAGTTCCGGCTTCTTTGCTTGGAGGTTCATCTGATGACTGACGTGATGGTTCTGTATCTTTGTGTGAAGGTTTTGTAGTAGTTGTACTTGGTGCGATTATGTCTTCATTGTCATCATCGTCTAAGTGTTGATTTAGCTCGTCAAACTTGACATTGATTGATTCTTCGATGATCATGGTTCTTTTGTTGAAGACTCTATATCCTTTGCTCTTTGCTGTATAACCTAAAAATATACCTTCAACGGCCTTTTCATCAAATTTACTCAAATTATCTTTGGTATTAAGAATAAAATATTTACAACCAAAGATTTTGAAATCAGAAACATTTGGTGTTCTATCAAACCATAATTCATAGGGAGTCTTCTTCGATATAGGTCGAATTAGAACCCTATTGAGAATATAGCATGCTGTATTTACAGCTTCAGCCCATAAATATCTCGGTAGACTAAACTGGTTTAACATAACTCTAGCTATTTCAGATAGAGTTCTGTTCTTACGTTCCACAACTCCATTTTGTTGTGGAGTCCTGGGGCAAGAGAATTCATGCAGATAACCGTGTGTGTCACAAAATTGCTTGAATTCTGCATTCTCAAATTTGCCACCATGATCACTACGAATGCGAGTAATCATGAACCCTTTTTCATTATGTACTTTCTTGCAAAAGGTGACGAATTCTGATAATGCATCATTCTTACGTGCAAGAAAATAAACCCATGTATACCTAGATAAGTCATCTATAATGACAAATGCATACAACTTACCACCTAGACTAGCAATTCTGCTGGATCCAAATAAGTCTATATGCAATAATTGTAAAGGTCTAGTGGTACTTACAGCGTTCTTGGATTTGAATGCAGATTTGGTAGCTTTGTTCTTTTCACATTCACTACATACCGTATCCTTCTTGAAAGAAATATCTGGTAAGCCGCGTACCAACTTCTTCGTAGATAATCTTAAAATTGTATCCATGTTTGTATGACTGAGTCGCATATGCCATAGTTGACTCTCAATACTTTTGGCCATCAAACATCTACCTGCTGTGTTAGCATATTCCAACAAATAGAATACATATATATCGTCTTCTCTAATACCTTCAAATATAGTACTGCCAGTTGAACTATCAATAATAGTACATTTATCTTTTACGAAGTTAATGCCATAACCGTGATCAGCTAAATGGCTTATGCTGAGCAGATTATGTTTTAACTCAGTAACAAGACAAATATCTTTAATTATTGGATATGGAGCCTTACCAATGTTACCGATATCGATTATGTACCCTCTCAAATTATTACCGAAGGAGACGTATCCTTCTTTATTCCTCTTCGATAGTGTTGCAAATAATGAAGCATCACTGGTCATGTGCCGTGAGCAACCGCTGTCGAGGATCCATTTGCTCTTAGCATGTGAAGGGTGTCCTACCTACAAAACAATTTGCAGATGAAACTTTTGGTACCCATTTCTTGTAGGGTCCTGACTGGTTAGTTTTTGGTATCCATGCATAAATATTTAAATCTACTAACTTTCTGATTCTACATGCAGAAGATATATGACCAATGAGGCCACAATAATGACATTTAGCATGTTGAGTATTGAAAGTAGTGTGAGGTGCATGATTGGTAGGTTTTGGTTTTCTAGTATAGAAGAATACATTCCTATTAGTCTTCTTGGGCATAGTCTTGGTATGGTTTGGTCTGACAGTGTTGGGCGTGTTCCGATGATTCGGTAATTGACACGTGTTAGAATAGGAAGCAGCAACTTCAGGCCGTTTTCCTAAACTAATTTCTAACTTTTTTGAAGTGTCATATAATCTAGTATAGTCAGATGTGAGTGATTCTAATCTGACCTTTGTACACTGGAGACTCTTTCTCTCCTTAGATAGGTCTTCCTTTAACTGGATAATAGTTTGGTCTTTTTCTTCGGATAGCTTAACAGTCTCGTGTAACAACAATTTAATAGAAGAAAGCTCACCAGACTCATTTGAAGAGTCACTATCTCTAACATGATCTAGTAGGTCGGTAAGTCTTCCTATTTCACCTTTGTACTCTTTGAGTACCTTCTTAGAGGTTTCATATTTGCTATGCAGTTTCCTGTAATCATCTAACAGTTCACTGAAAGCCTCTCCTAGTTGCTCAAAGGTGAAATCAACATAAGGGTCAAACAGAGAATTAGTGATTACCTGATCGCAAGCCATCAAGCACACATTTGCAGCATCGTCTGATTGTTCATCATCTGAGTCGCTGGCTTCACTTTCATGCCATATGCTTGTGTTGGCGTACTTTCTTGATATCGATTTCTTCAGGTAGCCTTTGTCATATTTGCAGTTTTTCTTTGATGATGATGCTGAGGGACAATCTTTCTTCATGTGTCATTTCTTCTTGCATCCGTAGCAAATAGGATCTTCCTCGTTGTTGTTGTTGTTATTACTGTCTTTTGTTCTCCTGTTAAATCTCATGAACTTCTTGAACTTTCTTACCAGAAGAGCTTGATCTTCAGAGTCGGAGTCGCTATCGTCGGAATCATCTTCGATGGTTCTTCTATGTTGAGCCTTGAGAGCGATCGTCTTTTCTGACTTTTCCTTTGGTGTAGCATCTTCAAAGTCTTGAAGTTCTAATTCGTGAGTGAGTAGCTTACCCATGAGTGTTTCTAGAGACATTGTTGAGAGGTCGTTCCCTTCAATAATTGTTGTAACCTTTGGAATCCAGTTCTTTGTAAGGGCTCGTAGAAGTTTACGAATCTTCTCATAGTTACTGTAATCCTTGCCTAGTGAGGATAGAGGATTTACAATATCCAAGAATCTTGTAAACATCTGAGTGACTGATTCACTTGGCTTCATTTTGAACGTCTCATACTCCTGAGTAAGTCTGCTGATCTTTGACTCCTTGACTTGTGTTGTTCCTTCGTGGGTTACTTCGAGAAGTTTCCACACTTCGTTTGATGTTGTGCAAGTAGATACCCTGTTGAATTCAGTTCTGTCTAAAGCATAAAATAAAGCGTTAATAGCACGTGCGTCAAGACTGGCCTTTTTTTTCTTCCTCTGTATATTTTTTATGGGGTTTTTCAGCTAAAACACCATTAACATAAATACGAGGTGGCTTTTTATAGCCATCAATAACTACAGACCATAAGTCAAAATCAAGAGATTTCAGAAAGAAACTCATACGTGTTTTCCAATAAGTGTAGTTTGTGCCGTCAAACAGTGGAGGTCTGTTTGTGGCTTGGCCTTCACTTATAAATTTCACAGTTGCCATGTGTAATGCTATGATCTATATAACAATTGAATATAACTGCAATTTTACCTTGCTTTACCTGTATAACACGCTCTGATACCAATTGTAGGAACAATTGGGATCAGAATATAATACCTTTAAATGGAGAGCCTGCTCTGATACCAATTGTAGGAACGATTGGGATCAGAATATGATACCTCTAGATGGAGAACCTGCTCTGATACCAATTATAGGAACGAAATCGTAAAGCAGAATACTCTAGAGGGGGGGTGAATAGAGTAGGCAGCGGAATATTGCTAATTAAAAACTTGTTAGCAGTTAGATCACAGATAAAATAATAATCACAAAAATTAAATGATAGAAATTAAAAGAGATCAGAAGGCAAACGCAAACACCGAGATTTATACTGGTTTCCCTCTTGTGAAGACTAGTCCAGTCGAAAGAACTCTAGCTTCCAGTTGAATCCACTATTGAAAAATCCTGCAAGTTTTCATACGAAGTCCTTGCAACTTCTACAGACGCGAGCTTTGATACGAAGAACTCGACCAACTTTAATTGTGAAGAGTTGAATCTTCTATCAAGCCTCTGATTACTATCGCTTTGAAACTTCTAGACCTTACCGCACTGGCAAATCGACTTGAGGATTGTAACTGGCTTGGGATTTGAAAATGAATAGCTCAGAACACTTTGGAAGAAGTAGTAGGCTTATAGAGACGAGATATGAAAGTGAATTGTTGAAGTTATATATGATGTGATTACATATTCTACTCCATGTTATTTTTAAACTGGTGGCTTGCTTACATTTCTCTTTGTTGTCAAATTGCTATTTTGGTATTAGGTCTGGGGAATGGAGAGTTCACACAACCTATGTGGGTTCTTGGCATCAGTTCTTATGATTTTCTTAGAAAAGATGGGGGACATCAGAACATAGTCTGTAGTTACAGGTTCAGCAGCCAACTTGAAAGTCATGGTATCAGATGCTTCTTTTCATTTCCTATAATAATACATCCCATTTCATGTTGTGGTTCAGCTAGTTATTGCTCCTCTTTACTGCCCTATATCTTGATAGATTTCACATTTTCCTCTAGGATTGACATACTTGTAAATAAAAGAGAAGTGACACCTATCCATATTGGACAGCACAATTGCTTCCACAGAATATGCATTCATCAATAATTGTCACCAACATATTTTAAGTCTATGTTGGCAAAATAATTTATACACTATACTATACCAATGACATCTTTTAGAGAATGCATTCCTACCAACAATCCATCAAAGGTATATAAGTTTCGTTGTTTTTTCCCCAAATCTTTTACAGAAGTGCTGTGTTGCTTATTCCTAAACTTACTGTAATATCACCAACATTTATATGTTTTTACATACAAGAGGTCCTATACTCGAAGCATGTGGAATTCTGGATCTCAATATTCAATATTGGACTAGTCGAGGATGGGCCTTTGTTGATGTTAACCATGGCGGGAGCTCTGGTTTGCTGCTAAATGTTTCCTTAAATGCAGCTATCATACATTTTTCCTCCTTATTAAACTTTGTTTAGAATAAATGATGGAAAATTTCTGTGTTCTATTAATAATAATTGATGAAACAATGATCCACTTACATGGAGATATTAGCTTCCAGAAAGTAAAAAAGAAAATACAAAGATACAGACTCTAATAAACCAAAAAAATGGAGCTACTAGTTAGTAGTGAGCTTATCACAACTAAAGTTTGTTGCTTTCGTTGATACAAGTCCATGACTATCATTTACATCTTGAGTCTCCAAGTCCATGACTATCATTTACTATAATTTTGGTGACTTCAAAATTATTACAAGTGTTAGGTTCGATACTTACTCGCAATCGCAGTGTCAGTTTGGGCCGCTTGTCGACCCAGCCCTCTCCATTCTGATTCCTAGGCCTAATGTGTTTTGGACCCTTGTTGATCTAACACACTCTGATTCTCGTGCCCAGTATCTTTTAGCCACTTTATTAATCTAACACACCCTAATTCCTATTTGTCCGGTGTATCTTGGTGCCTCTATCAGATGCAACAAACCAAGATTCCGATACCGATGCAACACGCATCCTAACTCTCAACCAAGTCAAACATGTGCCTACTGATCTCAGGCATGGTCCCTTCCCGACCCATCATCCTTTGGCCTATTTGTTGATTAAAATCCTAAAAGTCATTCTTGTTAACATCCATTAATTAAAGTTATTCACAATCAGACTTATTTGGTGAACATTAAATTACGAGCTTAGATGTTGATCAATTTGTACCTACAACGGTTTATGCACCTTAATTTCATACTCATGGTTTAAGAATGAAGGAGTTCCGTTAACTATATTCATTGAGTCAGTTAGTGGTTCAACTGAAGCTTAACACTTAAGCATATTTGAAGGGTACGGGAAGGAAATCGAGAGCGACTTTTGGGGCAATGGGGTATTGTTGATGTAAATGACTGCTACAATTGTGCTAAATTTCTGGTAACCTCTTTTGCAGCCTTTATTTTTTATTCCTTGAGAATATTTGAACTATATATTTGTTGATATTGCAAATATTTTGCATCTAAATATTTTACTTGATTTTCAAGACAGAAAGCAGAAAGGTAGATGGTAATCGTCTTTGTATAACTGGGAAATCGGCTGGTGGGTACACCACGTTAGCCTGTCTTGCATTTAGGGACATGTTCAAGGCTGGTGCTTCCCTTTATGGTGTAAGCTGTCTTCCTCCTCTTATTTTAAGATGGACAAATGATGAAGATCAATACCTCTCCCTGAACTTCCACTATTTCGAGAAAATCTGTGGTTTCCTTATTAGTGACAACAACAGTTTATTTCAAAGTAGTGAGGAGCTCGAAATGCCATCTTGTCGGTTGTGTGTGTATTAAAAAATCCTACCAACAGGAATTTGATTAAAAAATTGTTATATTTACTTCCTTTTGCGGATACCAATCACTTTATTGTTCCCTTTTTAGTTTCCTCTTGTTGTCATGGTTTAAAAAAATGTACCCTCTGATTCTCATTGCTACATGGCCGAGCAAGCACTATTTTATTTCCATGGAATTGGAAGACCACTCTTCTTTACACAGAATTGCATATATGGCATACTCTACTATGTACACAGCTTCCTTCACATTCTTTCATACCCTTCATAAATTTTGTTAATGGGCTGAAGTATTCAAAGGTATTGTCCGCTACTGTGGACATGATAGTTTGCCTTAACCTTTGTGCTACGTTGGTATATTTTTAAGACTTTTGAGACTAATATGTTTGAGAATATCCTTGATTATTGAATGATAACCAAGTTGTTGGCTTGTAGCTTAATTTGTTCATTCTGTACCACTATTGTTAGTCTACTGATTGTAGGTTTCCATGGCTCAAATTAAACTTATTTCCATATAGTTGAGGTATACAATTTCATTTCTATCGAACTCTCCGAACTACTACCTAAACCAAGTGGCTCCCAAATTGATTTATACATCATAGTCATTGGAATACATGCATTCTATGAATTTATTGGTATTCTTTCTGTATTTGATTTCTTTATTAGACAGACAAATTTACACAGTGAATATGTTCTAGACACTGACAAATTTTTTTCATTTGTCGATAAATAAACAGATTGATGATTTGTCTCTGTTGAGGGCAGAAATGCATAAATTTGAGTCTCACTATATTGATAATCTTGTTGGTAAGTAGTGAAAACATCATGTGAAGCTTGATAATGTTAAATGCTGAGGGCCTGATTTATATACCGTTTCATGAGTTTCTGACTCATCCTTTTCGTTGGTTTAGGGGATAAAAGTGCTTACTTTGAGAGGTCTCCTATTAACTTTGTTGATAAATTTGCTTGCCCAGTGATTTTATTCCAAGGATTAGATGACAAGGTATACTTGTTCAATCTTGTTCTTTAATTTTGTTTACATCGTAATCAGCCATATATTGCTCCATTAGATACATTAAATCTTTTTGCCATTCATTCGTTAAGGTAAATTATTAGTAACTATCATATCTATAATATGAATTTTTGCCATTCATTCGATATAAATTTTTTAGAGTTATTCTTTCTTTTCTGAATTGTGGGATTCTGATATGAATTTTTTAGGTGCATACTGGTTGGAAGAAGATCAGAAGATCAGAAGTTTCACATTATGGGATTCTGATATGAATTTTTTAAAGTGTAAA
This sequence comes from Iris pallida, assembly GCA_029216955.1. Classification (NCBI taxonomy): domain Eukaryota; kingdom Viridiplantae; phylum Streptophyta; class Magnoliopsida; order Asparagales; family Iridaceae; genus Iris; species Iris pallida. The sequence goes on along the minus strand of JANAVB010034616.1, from coordinate 8,147,161 downwards.
CTCTATATTTGATACTTTATATATTTTGAGAAGATGTATATAATGAAATGAATGTATAATGGTAGCTAAAGTACTCTATTTTGAGAGAATGAAATGTAGCTAGCTAAAGTACTCTATATTTGTGAGATGTTGATGTACCCTATTTTGAGACAATGAAATGGAAAATGGTACTTTATATTACATTTCAATGTTTTGTTGTGAATATGGATCAAAGTGGTTGTTTTCGAATTGAATTGAGCAGCATTTGTATAACATGCAGTATAGAGCGTTATAAATGTGATACAATGACCATATACAGATCATCTATTCATAACGCTTTCAAAATGTCCTGACTTCTAAAACATATTAACTATTCATAACGGTTTTACATAAATATCCATAAAGCTTTGAAAATAAAACGTAGCAGAAATTCAACCTATTAATGAAGTTTTTAGAAGAATTATCTATAACGCTTTCAAAAATATTTATAACACCCGTTTTCATAACGGTTGGATTGAAAAAAAAACGTCATGGTTCTTAATTAATAACAGTTTTTAGCCGTCATTAAAAGGTATTTTTGTTGTAGTGAATGCTCAAATTCGTTCAACACATTCGATATTGACTTATTACTTTCATTCCAACGCATTATTTAAGTTTCTGCATTGTTGCAACAAATATTCACAACCCATTGCACTTCGTGCTTCAATTTATTTTTCATTCAACATGTTACATTGCAACAACAATATCTCAAATTGCATTTCACAATTTGTTGCATTTGCAGCAACTAACATTTCGCGGCTCGTGTATTCAATGCAACGAAACATTTTATGACTTTCTCTGCAACATCAAGTAAATTCGAAGTACTTGCGGCTGTAGGACCGATTGTAGGAACGAGTTGTAAAGCGCAATACTCTAGTGGGGGGTGAATAGAGTAGGCAGCGGAAATTAACTATTTAAAATGTTAGTAATAAGATCACATAATATATATATCACATATATGTAAATGAAAAGTAGTGAGTAGAGAGCAAACGCAAACACAAGGATGTATACTGGTTTCCCTCTTGTGAGGACTAGTCCAGTCGGAAGAACTCTAGCTTCCAGTTGAATCCACTATTAGAAAATCCCGCAAGTTTTCATACGAAGTCCTTGCAACTTCTACAGACGCGAGCTTTGATACGAAGAACTCGACCAACTTTAATTGTGAAGAGTTGAATCTTCTATCAAGCCTCTGATTACAATCGTTCTGAAACTTCTAGACCGTACCGCACTGGCTAATCGACTAGAGGATTGTAACTGGCTTGGGATTTGAAAATGAATAGCTCAAAACACTTTGGAAGAAGTAGTAGGCTTATAGAGACGAGATATGAAAGTGAATTATTGTATGAGTGAATTGAAATACTCGAAATTCTTCTCTATTTATAGTTTTTTTAAAGACAGAATTTTGACAAAATTCGGACAGAATTCGGACAGAACTCTATGAGAAAATTTCGTTGGGATCCGCAATTGCAGGAAGACCAAGTTCAAAAAGCAACGTTCACTAACCGAACTCTGGCCGAACTCTGGCCGAATTCAGGCCGAGTTCTGCTAGGGTTCTGTTAAGGTTTTGCAAATTAGTTTTTGGGCTTTTTGAAAAGTCAAACAGTTAGGAAGTAGTTTGGGCTTTTGTAAGTGGGCTTGTTTTCAAAATGAAAGGGTATTTTGAAAACGTTTCTTAGGTAGCCTATTTGCCAGTACGATGCAGTGTACATCATATTCCTAGACTCAATAAATATGAAAAATACATTGATAAAATAAGAAAACCAAGAGCCCTTTGATGACGCATTTCTTCAGATATTTGAGCAGACTTGAAGACGGCTTTTTCTTTTACGGCGGTCGTCCAAAGATAAACAGATCTGGAAATCTGAATACCTTTCGGGATCTTCGCCCCCGAACCCCTGACGGGAGGCGCTGCCCCCTCGACCCCTGTCCGCTGACCGGGCAGCGGAACCCCCGATGCGAGACCCCGGATAGGTCGTTAGGCGGTTCAGAGAAAGCTTCTTGTATAACTCCGTCTTTGGCCCATTGCATATGTCCTGGTTTGATCATGTTTGATCATGCTTACAGCATGTCTACAAATACATGTTAGACGAATAAAACAATATGATACAAGCATAGCAATATGATATAGAATATTTGTGACAATGCTAATATTAGGACAATGCTAAGTTTAAGTAGCAACATGATAGTGATTACATGAATATTAGTGACGTCGTTATCTTAAACTTAATTGATTAGCCATATTCAAAAACATGATATAATCATTGGGCTAGTAATCTCCACCTTTTTTATTATGGAAAATCCTTTAAGTTTAATATATATACAATAGATGCATGTATCACTAATAAACACATAATACTAGAATATCGTGTGCTGACTTAAACTTATTTGTACTAACTTAAACTTATTTACTGACTTAAACTTATTTCTCCCCCTTTGACATGTTAAAAAATAAGCTCTCCCGTAATAAGAGCTAAAAAGAACTAAAGCATAAGTAAAGGAGGAAAGCAAAAATAATCATGATCAAGGATTATGAGAACAGTGTAACGAAAAGTTTAAAAAATTATAAACTAAAGCATAAAAAACTTGTCAAAAACAGTTGGTTGAACTTAAAAACATCGAAATCAAGCAATATATAGTTTACCAACTAGAAATCCAAAAATGACATTCAAAACACATTTTGTTCATCATATTATGTTTTGAAATAGACCAAAAAAATATATCAATATAGTAGGAATCAATCATTGGTCATAAATAAATCATGAGGAATAGAAATTCGCAGATCTAGTATGTACAAAAAAAATTAAGAATATAATAAAACTTTTAACAATGATCACAAAAAATATGATTCATAATTTGTCCATACAAATTAGTGAATCAATTCCATAAATAATATAATCATTGAAAAAGAAATCAAAATAAGTATTTGAATTCAATTACCATAGCATGATATATGTATATCCATTAGATAAATATGAAGGTAATGAAGATAAAATACTTGAGAAGGAGAAATTCAGTCGACTTGAATGCTCCCCCGCAAAGTATGATCAGTCTAAATATAGATAATCATGAACTTTGAGATAAAATCTCAATAAGAAATGCCAAATGTAATTTTAAACTCAATCAAATAAGGATAATTAAATATATTTGGCAAGATAAATTTTAGAAACTCAAAAATGAAATGAGGGAATTAAAATTAAATAAATAGGAATAATCATATATTCTCTCAAAAACTCAATACAAATCCAAATATCATGTCCAACTCAACAAGATATTTAAATAAGACAGTATAAGTCACGGTGAACTAGGTATACCACATATTAAGGGCATAAAATAATTGAAACAATTAAATTTGCTTCTCCTTAAAATATGCGTATATAGTTCAAAAATAATTTATATGCATAAAATAAAAAAAAGATAAATAATCACAAGATCTAAGGAATATCCAAGATATGGATCTTTTCTTTTCTTTGATCAAATGCATATAAAGTTCCAAAAATAAATACATCTTTAGGCAAGTAAAAGAAATATCCAATGAATAAATGCTTAAAGATGAACAAACAAAATATGTCTCCAATATATATAAAAGAAATATTTCAAGACATTAAAAGATTTTGAAAACTGTCTTTAATAATAACATTTGAGTACGAGACAGATTCAATAAATCAAAAAGAAATCAAAAAGACTTTTCAAAAATGTGGAATTTATTACGAAAAACTGTCTTAGTAAATGTTCGAATGCGTCCATTTAGTCCTCAGACTAAAAGCTGGGGATTCGAATCACGGAAACAATTTCAATAAAAGAATCCATAAATCATAAATCATAAATAAATCTATTTTGAAAATATAACTTAGATAAATGTCCAAAGAAAAATGTATTCTAGATATATGGCATGTCAAGGGGATAATCGATTTAAAACAATTAACTGCTCCACCTTTACATGGCTATATCCAAAAATAATAATATAGAAAATTTTAAAAATAAAATTCAGAGACGTATTTTCAGAAGTAGAAAACTAGTTCAAAAAATATTAGGTCTTCTTATAAAAGTTTATTTCTTCCCTTTTAAAGCCTTAGCATGGTATCCACCTGACAACCGTAAGGTTTAAAGAAAAGAAACGCTTTGAGAGAGAGACATTCAATATGCATGACTTCTCCCCTGCAAAGAATTACTGTTGTAGACAGTAAGTAACTTAAATAAGAAGATAATAATATAAAGCTTAAAACCATTGAATATTACACAAGTTAAAGATGAAATCACAAGACCATAATATTCAATTAGTCACGAATACGAAAAACAATCATCTTTAGACAAAAGAAGAAATATCCATTAAATGAACATTTAAAAATAAAACAATTAAATGATATTTCAAATTAGCAAGATGAATAATCGTATAAGTCAAAAGATGACATAAATTGATCTATGCTATAGAATCTCACAATCGACAAGATAGATCAACATATGCTACCTTTTGTGAAAATATAAAGAGAGAATATTATCCATCAAATCTAAAATTCAAAATTCATTAGATAACAATTGCAACTAGTTCTCAATAAATCTTTAGTTTATAAAGCGTTGATCAATCTTGGTTTAGCTGTAGGGGTACTGTCCCAGCTAACGGAGGTTCACCGGAAAACACTTAAGTACCGCTTCGCTTCGACCGTAGTCGTAGTGACAGACAGACCTTTTGTAGGCTTGTACCCAAAACAAATCTCTTCTTTAATAACCGAGGATTTAAGAAGAATTAGTGCAATATAAAAAAAGTTATATTCTATGGACTTAAAAATTTTTAGAACAATGTAGTATACGGTATAAGATGTATCAATTACATTTATCCATATGTGCTACAAAATCATTGGGCAACAATAAAATATAAAATATTTATAAATCAAAATGTAGGACCTAGATACGTTGATGTATTTTAGAATCTAGGGGACTGGGTTCAGTACCTTGGATCCAGAACTAGACGATAGTTGCAAGTACACCTTAATAAATCTTAAGTCTATAAAGTATTTATTACTTTTGGTTAGCTGTAGGGGCCGGTTCCCAGCTAGCGGTAGTCCCAAGACTAGTACACCGTGTCGCTTCAGGCTATTTACACCTGTATGATAGAAGGACCCTTTCAGCTTGTTCCCAAAATAATTTCTACTCTTAAGAACTTAGATTCAAAGGAATATATACAGTATCATCGAACAACATCGAAATCCAGAATCCCTAAATATAAAAGAATTAAATACCCAAATAATGGTTTGTCAAGATCAAGATATTTTAAAAAATATTTCAATAAGAGTCATGTATACAAAATGTCAACCAAAAATCCAAAAAAAAAAACATAATTAAAAGAGGCTTTGAGGAAGAGGTTGATAAAGATAAGAACATAAATTTGTCCAAAGTAATCAATAGCTTAAGTATGAGATAAACACAAGTTTAAGAACTACTTTTTAAAATAATATAATACTTGAACTTAACTCATATATCCCCATAAAGATATTTATACAATAATATAAGAAACATATCAGCAATATATGAATGATAATGCATTATTCATGTATCATTAACAAGCATAAAAAAATTATCATAAGATAAAAAACATGCATAAATATGCTTTATCAGACAAAGATGTAATTGATTCATAAGAAGTTAATCAAAATAAAATATGCGAATCAATAGTGAAGTATATTATGCAAGCACAAGGATAATATAAAAATATATGTATATACTTTTCAAGTAAACATGAGACTTGTGCTAAACATACATACTCACAAAATACCAATCAAAGTAAATATGACATGTTAAAGACAAATCGGTAAGAAGTGACCATTAAAAATATTAAAGACGAAGAGTCAAAACATATTCACCAAAACAAAATTAAGCTCCTATGTATGCTTCAAGAATAAAGATTAACAGTAAATAGCATACATATACAAATGTGTCGCACTAATGAGAAGTGAGTAAAAGACTATTTAGTGTGAACTAAACATTTAAGCTAAACAGCTAGTCATGCTAGGATTATGTCTCACATTGATTCAAACAATAAACAAATTAAAAGATATCAATGAAGGCTAATAGTAAGAAATCAGTAAGAACATGCTAGATATTAAAAACTATTTAGGAAGCATATTACCGAAGTGGTTCTAGTGACCACACTTCTGTTGGTGCAATTGCATGGAAGATGACCTTTGTAGCTTTGCAATCACCAACATGTTCCATGGTTCTAAGGTTCAGCAAAAGTAGCTCCATCTGAAATATTAGGTGAAGACTTTGGTATCAAATACTTGGATCCATGTTTGTTAGCTTTGGGAACCCATTTGCACAAGTTCATATCAACAAGTTTTCTAATCTGACAATAATTAGAAACGTGTCCATTCATACCGCATTAATGACAGAAAGAATTAATATTAGTACTATGTGCAACAGTATAAGAACGTGCAGAAGTGTGATATGATGTGCGTAGATATTTGTAATAGAAAGCATGGTTATGTGAAGCTTTAGCTTTACTTGCTTCCTTTCTAGATGATCTGTCGTGTGTGACTTTGTGATGTGCTAAGTGTCTTATGTTAGACTGAGTCGTAGGTTGTACTACCTGCTTTCCCAGTCTAATCTCTAACTTTTTAGAGTTAGCACAGATCTCATCATATTTAACAGAAAGAGCATCAATTCTACATGAAGCAATAAAATACTTCTTCTTTTCTGATTCTAGTTCCTCCTTAAGTTTAGCATTTTCTTGAGTGCTTTTCTCAATGCAATCAAGTGCCTCATGCAATCTAAACTTCAGTGTGGAAATCTCAGTAGAATTATCAGAAGGAGAACTATTTCTAGCATCATTCAATAAGCAAGTAAGCTTTTCAATCTCACGCTTATAGGATAGAATATCCTTTCTAGCTTGCTTATACTTATCTAATACTTTCTTGTGTTCTTCTAATAGATCACTGAAAGCATCAGATAAATCATCATAAGAAAATTCATTCTCTTCAAGAAGGGAATTATTCTGTACCTCGTTAGATAATATCATTGAGCATAAATTTGCAGCTTGATGAGGTTTTTCTTCTTCTTCTTCAGAATCGGTTGCTTCGGTTTCACACCATATGCTCGTGCTAGTATGCTTGTGAGATGATGATCTTCCTTCATTTGATTGTTCGTAGTGACTCTCCTTTTTTGTAGTAGTACAATCTTCTTGGATGTGGTCTATCTTCTTGTAGTTGTCACATACAAGCTTTTTTTCGTATAAGGGATTATGTTGTACCTTAAATCCCAATTCTATCATGCATATATTTGCATCATTATGAAGACTATCCTTCTCTTTGGAGTTGCTAGCTTTGCTTTTATACCTGCACTCATAAGTAGCTTCAAGAACTTTCTAAATTTTATGAGATGTTGTGCAAGTATTAATAAGATTAAATACATTTGTGTCTACAACACAATAAAATATATACATAGCTTTTGCATCAAGGCTAGCTAACTTCTTCTCTTCCTCCGTGTAACTATAATAAGGCTTATTGATTATAGAGGATGTGAGAATAGAAGTGATAGTAAGCTTTTTGTAGCCATTGACAATAATTGACCATAAGTCAAAATCTAGAGACTTCAGGTAGAAGCTCATCCGTGTCTTCCAATAACTATAGTTTGTTCCATCAAATAGTGGGAGTCTATTTGAGGATTGCTCTTCAGTTGTGAAGTACATACTTGCCATATGTGATACTGTGATCTATGTAACAGCTGTAATAAATAAGAATATAATAGCAGTGTTACCTCGCTTTACCTGTATAACCCGCTCTGATACCAATTGTAGGAGCAATTGGGATCAGAATATAATACCTCTAGATGGAGCACTGGCTCTGATACCAATTGTAGGACTGATTGTAGGAACGAGTTGTAAAGCGCAATACTCTAGAAGGGGTGAATAGAGTAGGCAGCGGAAATTAACTATTTAAAAATGTTAGTAACAAGATCACATAATATATATATCACATATATGTAAATAAAAGTAGAGAGTAGAGAGCAAACGCAAACACAAGGATGTATACTGGTTTCCCTCTTGTGAGGACTAGTCCAGTTGGAAGAACTCTAGCTTCCAGTTGAATCCACTAAAGAAAATCACCACAAGTTTTCATCCGAAGTTCTTACAACTTCTACAACGCGAGCTTTGATCCGAAGTACTCGACCAACTTCAATTGTGAAGTGTGTACCTTCAGTCAAGCCTCTGATTACAACCGCTCTTGAAACTTCTAGATCGTACCGCACTGGCAAATCGACTAGAGGATTGTAACTGGCTTGGGATTTGAAAATGAATAGATCAGAACACTTTGGAAGAAGTAGTAGGCTTATAGAGAAGAGATATGAAAGTGAATTGGTGTATGAGTGAATTGAAATGATCGAAATCCTTCTCTATTTATAGTTTTTCCAAAGGCATAATTCTGACAAAATTCGGACAGAATTCAGACAGAACTCTATGAGAAAATCTCGTTGGGATCCGTAACTACAGGAAGACCAAGTTCAAAAAGCAACGTTCACTAACCGAACTCTGGCCGAATTCAGACCGAGTTCTGCTAAGGTTCTGTTAAGGTTTTGTAAATTAGTTTTTAGGCTTTTTGAAAAGTTAAACAGTTAGGAAGTAGTTTGGGCTTTTGTAAGTGGGCTTGTTTTCAAAATGAAAGGGTATTTTGAAAACGTTTCTTGGGTAGCCTATTTGCCAGTACGATGCAGTGTACATCGTATTCCTAGACTCAATAAATATGAAAAATTTATTGATAAAATAAGAAAACCAAGAGCCCTTTGATGACGCCTTTCTTCAGATATTTGAGCAGACTTGAAGACGTATTTTTCCTTTATGGCGGTCGTCCAAAGATAAACAGATCAGAAAATCTGAATACCTTTAGGAGGCTTCGCCCTCGAACCTCTGACGGGGGGGGGGGGGGGGGGGCGCTGCCTCCTCGACCTCTGTCCGCTGACCGGGCAGCGGAACCCCCGATGCGAGGCCCCGGATAGGTCGTTAGGCGGTTCAGAGAAAGCTTCTTGTATAACGCCGTCTTTGGCCCATTACATATGTCCTGGTTTGATCATGTTTGATCATGCTTATAGCATGTCTACAAATACATGTTAGACGAATAAAACAATATGATACAAGCATAGCAATATGATATAGAATATTTGGGACAATGCTAATATTAGGACAATGCTAAGTTTAAGTAGCAACATGATAGTGATTACATGAATATTAGTGACGTCGTTATCTTAAACTTAATTGATTAGCCATATTCAAAAATATGATATAATCATTGGGCTAACAGCGGCAATGTTACCCGGCTTTGTATTAGACTTATTGTATGGAACATCCAGTGCGACATCGAGTAGGGTCAAGAGTGATTTTGATTGGTGGTGGGCAACTCTTTGGAATTGAAACAAAGCTAACATCCTGTGGAAATTGAGCCTAGAGCTCTGATACCAATTTGTCACTCCCCGACCCGAAATCACCCGAATCATCATCCTCGTAGGGGGCGTGATGCCGCACGAGCCTAGAGTTGCGCTCGTGCAAGGCAAGATGACAAGTTCTCAAATGGTTATCTTTGAATTGATATTAGCAACGAAAAAAACAGTGTATACGAAACAATTCTCTTTATTGATATTCGAACTGAGATTTCAAAGGCTTTCAATAGCCCAACTAAATTTGCCAGGTTGGCTACAACACTCAAGTTCTCTCTTGCCCACAAAGAATTTTACCGTTCCATACATCATGCCTTCTATATCTCGGCCGCATCAATCCAGTTGCAAGTCCGAGCGTAAATGCGATCGCAACGCTTCAAACGATATGGCATTCCTTGCCTCCGCGCGATCAAGCGAAGCTTCGCAGCAAGCAATCCATTCCCTACACCCTGCATGAAAGCTGGTGGGGGATCAGTACGTTCGTCCTCGCATGTACTGAAGAAAAGACCTTCCTTCTAAACCGACATTTTAGTATTTATGTTCAATCATGCAACTTAGCTTATGATCTTGCTATATTCTTCTTAGGGTCGATTTTATGGTATATTCGAAAGCGTAAAGCATGTTATCATGGCAAGCATGTTAATCGAATTGAATAGGCAAGCAAACATTCTCGTGTTTGTTTTGTGGCACGACTTCTTAACAAGTCGACGCACTCGTCCTTGCACCGACGCAAGGTGAATATGCCCCATTCCTTCCCTGTCATGTTGTAAGTGCTCTCTAAGCAGGATCTATGTGTGTGGGACACATACGTGCCTGCACTTTCGACCCATCGTTCCTTAACTATATGAAGGTCTTGGCGTATCCACGCCAGAATGGACTAAAAGCATTTCTTTTCTTTCTTCCTTTTCTTTCCTTCTTTTCTTTATTTTTTTCTTTCTTTTCTTTCTCGAATTGGGTAGCCCGGCGCCTCTCGTAGTGGGATGCTATCCCAATTATGAAGATCTACTACTGTATACCATCATTTGTGGCTTTTCATATCTCGCAAAGCGGTCGCTAATCGTCTTACGGATGTGCACCTATCAAAGATCAACGTTCCTCCTAGGCCAAACGGTTCCGGCGCCCCGGCACTTAACCGTTCGAGGAAACATCCATGCATGGGCTATTATCTCAATTATCTTAAGTCCATTCCATTCGACCATAGAACACACTATTATTCAAACAACCAAACATAGACTTGAGTCCGAGACTCAGACTTTATCATCTCATATTTGTTCCGTTCACTTTCTAAGTTCTTACATTTCATACTTTGTTTCAATGTTCAATGGCATCATGCCTCAACTCAATGTTCATCAACCGAATGAAATAAAGGTCCTGAATACCTTTCGAGGCATCATGTCACATCAGACAGTTCCGTCACCTACATGCCATAACTGTTCTCTTCGCAACGAAGCCATCTTTTATGATTCTCGTGCACGTAGGCACGCTTGACACATTTATCATCTTTCCTTCGCGTCGTGCACTTGATGCACACATCGAAGTCGTATTTCCATGTTCTTAGCCTTAGTGTCTTAATGTTTGTGGCTTGCACGCTAGGGCGCTCGCCTATTGTCTTTTAATGTGCTAGCCTTTCTAACTCGTACGCGAAGCCACGGAATGGCTCGTACACGAAGGCACTCGCCGAATACAGTTATCCCATGTTCTTGCGGCTTGCGCACCGAGGCGCTCGCCTTTACGATATCCAATGTTCCATAGTGACTCGTGCATTTGATGCACGTTTCATTTCAATTGTTCTAACTAGTGTTCGACACATACTACGATTTTATCTTTCGATCGGACCATGCCCGTGGCGTCGATAGGTTAACTTAGCATACAATGATATATTCTGACTTAGGCATGAAGGATTAAAAAGAAGAGTCAATCCTTCCACCTTGAGTCGATACGCCTTGCGTTTTGCCGAGCCGATGTGGCTCGATTTCGTAACTTCGTTGCACGGCCAACTCTCCTGACTTAGCCATTCGAGCACTTCGTGCTTCTTTGAATTATATGTCCAATTTGGCTTACCATGCCAACGCCTTATTCCGTTGCAAGACGACGATTGGTTTCGCGGACCCCTTACTGAATAAGGCAAAATGTCGACCTCTAATATTTTAGCATAAACGTATAGCCTGCACAGGAAACCCACTAAAATCAAAACTTGAATCGATTCGAACTTGCGCCTTGGTCGATTCGATTTCTTAGAATCTTCGAGCCATCTCAACACACTAATCCTTCGGCGTAATGCGGCACTTCGCATCGATTCAACTCGATGCATTTCTTTGGGACAATGCAACTCTTCACATCGACTTAGTTCGATGCATTACTTGGGACAATGTAACTCTCGTATCGATTCACATCGATACATTTCATTCGGTCAACGCAACTCTTTGAGTCAACGCCTCAACGTAATGCGTCGTACGGAGCGGGGCATTACAGGCACTGGCAAGATAGACACACACATTATGAAAATAGTTAAATGGACCCCGAGTTCAAGACCAGAGAAGACTCGACGATAGTTTCGGTATGGGTCACCCTCCCGAACCCCCCTCATATGTTTTGCCCCCGCAACTATTAAGAGGATTACTAACTCCTTCGGGAATCATGTGGCTATGGCGGAAGAAACCCGAAACCTCACCAAAGGAAATTATGCCAAAATTTTCATGGAACTTGATTTAACAAAGGACCTTCCAAATAACATTCAAAGCTCACTCGACAATATGACCCATACCAACATATTATATACGACAACTACATTATATTCTATAAAACTGTCATATGCGCGGACACTCCATCGAGCATTATTTTCGTGCGCATCCTGAGCAGAAGAAGAAAGCGCCTAGGAAGGCCGCTTCTCCGCAGCCGCCAAGGAAATCCTAACAATCTCCACTACTACCGTTACCCAACTCCTACATAAGATTTAATGCCAGTACCGGTAACTCTCAAATCCAGGATCAAACATCGCAAGGAAGGGTCATAGTTCCCTACAAATCCCCAACCTTAAACCTTACCAACCAGTTTGACATTCTTGCGGCTGTTCCCTCAGACGCATCCCAGGAGACTTCCCTTCCAATAGCCTCCGAGGGAGACCAATGTTCGGAAGAGCAGTCAGAGGACAGCAACGCGCCAGTAAAGGTGGTTGAAATTGAAGAGGAATAAAGGACACCTGAATCCGAGGTGGCGGACAAAGAGTCCCAACTTAAAGACCCGGTAGCCCCCTCTATACCTCACAAAGAGGTCGACTTACAAGCGGTCATCTTAGACAACTTCGGACAAGAATCAGTGGACAGGATGCAACAGGGCCTAGACGCAGGTCTCACCAGCAAATACAGCTTCTATAGAGCTCTGGCAGAAATTGTAGGCGAGGATTACTCGCACCCTACAGAAGATTCAGTTGATCCTTGCAATAACAAAAATAATAAGGAAGTTGATCAGGCTGCAGCCAAAAACAAAAAATAAAAAAACAAGAAGTGCCAAAGAGGTTACGCCCATGACCACCCGATCAGCCGCAAAACTCACCAAATCCCCTCTCCTCAGTTATCCTGATGCTTAACATCGTATCTTAGAATGCTAGGGGTCTCACGAATAAGCCTACCTTGAGAAAACTAACCAGTCTCAAGAAAATCCACTGAATTGATATCCTAGTGGTTATTGAACCCAAAATTCTCCATAATAAAATCAAGTCCATCCAGATGCAGTTAGGCTTCGTCGAAGCTATCATCGGTTTCCACGATATATGGATCTTCTTTGTTGCAGACGTGAAGCTTGGCATCATTAATGATACCAGGCAGGCGTTAACATGCTGGGTGGAACACCCGATACTTCAGTCCCGATCGCTCGTGTCTGCGGTCCATGGTAGCTGCGACATCCCAGAACATATACAGCTATGGGAGTCACTATGTGACATCCACCAACTCCACATCAACCTTCCCTGGCTATGTATTGGCGACTTCAATGTTGTTGCTAGTAGGGGAGAGAAGACCGGAGGTCAGCCTGCCCCCTCGTCAGCCATGCGTGACTTCAACTATTTCATTTTCAGCGCCCACTTGTCCCCCCTCTAGTTCTCTGGTAGTGCCTTTACGTGGTGTAATATGCAGGAAGGCGCCAAAAGATAATACTTCCATCTTGATCGTACCCTTATCAACTCTAAGTGGTCAGACTTGGAGATCATCTCCAGTCTTTCGCACCTTAATATGACCGAATCAGATCACTCCCCTCTCCTCATAGGCATTAGTAGAAACATGAATTAGATCAAGAAGAGTTTTTACTTCCTAGAACTTTGGAGTCATCATCCCAAGTTCAGGAACATCGTTGCTGCTGCCTAGAACGGCACTAACAAACTCGATCCTCTCATCCGTGTTGCAGCCAAACTCAAAGCTATTAGAAAAGCTCTCACTCGTTGGAGTAAGGAAGCCTTCAGAGACATCTTTCAGGCAGTCCATGCTGCCGAGGATGTTGTTAATCGTACTGAGATTCTGTTTGCTCGTTACAGATCCCTAGCCGTCAGAGCCTCCCTCGATCTCACCAGAGCATTGTTAAAGTTTTGCCTCAAGGTCGAGACGGAGTTTTGGAAACAAAAAGCCAGGTTGAAATGCAATAACGAGGGTGACAAAAACTCTAGCTACTTCCACTCTTGCGTTAAGGGACGCAGACAACAACTTAACCTCCACCAGATTACGGTCGAGAGCGGTCGCATCTTGAAAGATCAAAGGGACATTCAATCGGCTGCAAAGACCTTCTACTCCTAACTTCCACCAAAGAAGTCATCCACATGGATGAAAAATTTCTTGAGACGATCCCTCGACTAATAGAAGACAGAGATAATCCACAGCTGCAACTCTCGCCTCCGAGATTGAAGTCAAGACTCCGTGTGGGCTCTGGATAAGCACAACGCCCCATGACCGGACGTTTTCTCGGGTGTCTTCTTCAGATCTTGCTGGGACAATATCGATTCGAACATCCACCAAGCGATAACTGCCTTCTTCCAAGGTGCCAGATACCCCAGATCGATATCCAGCGCCAATCTGATTCTTATCCCTAAGGAGGACAATCCGAAAACCTTCAAAGATTTCCGTCCCTTGAGCCTATGCACCTTCACTAACAAAATTATCTCAAAGATTATCGCCAACCGTATGAGCGGGCTCCTTCCCAAGATTATATCTAAAGAGCAAGGTAGCTTCGTTCGTGGATGGAATATATTAGACAACATCACATAAAATTCCCGTCCATGGATGGAAACATTGCTATTAAACTAGACATGGGAAAGACGTACGATAGGCTTGACTGGCAATTCATGATCTGGGTATTCAGAGACTTCAAATTTTCGGAGGTATGGATCGATATATTGTGGAGATCGATTTGCGACTCCTGGTTCTCTATAGTAGTTAACGGTCAAGTTGAGGGCTTCTTCAAAGCTAGTCGCGGTGCCAGACAAGATGACCCTCTTTCCTCCACCATATTCATTATCGCTGTAGAACCTTTGAGTAGAAATCTGAACAAAATGGTCGGGACCCTACGATTCCAGCATTACCATACATCTAGCGGTTACCCGATCATCACCCACCTAGTTTAGGCTGACGACATCCTTATCTTCTCATCTGGCGACGTCGGGTCTGTGGAGGTGGTTAAGAATACACTGGAAAGATACACCAGATGCTCTGGGCAGCGTGTTAACCCCAACAAGAGCATTATTTATAGTCATCACTCGGCCAACAGAGATCAATTTGGCTACCCTTACCAATATTACTTCATTTTCAGTCTTGTACCCTCCTTTATCCTACCTCAGGTGCCCGTTGATGTACGACAGATCCAATTCAGGCATCTTTGAGGGCTTAGTAGGCAAAATCAGAAGAAAAAAATTGAGGGATGGCACAATGCGATTCTTTCGCCTGGAGGAAAGATGATTCTGATTCAGCACGTGCTATCTTCCATCCCTATCTACACTCTAGCTGCTTGCTCACCTACCAAGAAGGTGCTTAACTCCATAGAAAACCTTTTTGTCAATTTCTTCTGGGAACACTATGAAGGTACAAACAAGCACCACTGGGCCAGCTGGGATACTATGGCCAAACCTATGGCTGAGGGAGGCCTAGGTTTCTGTAGGTTGTCTCAAGTAGTGGACGCTTGTTCCATGAAGTTGTGGTGGAAGCTTCGTGGCAGTCATTCTATTTGGACCAGGTTAATATAGGCTAGATACTTCAAGCACATTCACCCGTCGGTCGCTTCCCCAAACTGCAGAGCTTCGACGTCCTGGCACCGCATCTTGAATGGATGTCGCCTTGCCGAACCTTTGATCCGTCTTAATCTTGGTTCGGGAGCTTCGTCCATTTTCTTCGAACGTTGGGACAGGGATGCCCTTCTCACCCACCGTATGGCTGCTTCTTTTTTTAGCGAATTCGAGATCTGTGGGACTCTATCGGGACGTGGAAATGGGAGAGGGTTCAGGCGTGGATCGGAGAGGAAGCTGCTGCAGCATTAGTCGCCTCTGGATTGACGATTAATTCGGAACCAGATTCAATGAGGAGGTCCCCCTTGGTTAATGGATCCTTCTTACTTGCCTCTGCGAGAAGAGAGATACGAGGCATTGGACTGCCTTCTCCTACTATCGGACATTTCTGGCAAACCTACATCCCTAAAAAATGGACGTTTCTGCTGTGGAGAGCATATTGTAAGAAGCTTCCCACTAACGACACCCTAACCACCATAGGTTACAGTTTAGCTTCGGCGTGTAATTGTTGCACGGAGCGCCAGCCTGAATCTATTGAGCATATTTTCTCGTCAGGTGACCTGGCTTCGCAGGTTTGGAATGCTCTCTCCCTAAGATGTGGCCAGGTTCAGGATGGTGGGGCCTTCAACGATCTTCTAGTCACCTGGGACAGCGCCTCGCATGGCCTCCAGATCGTCGCAGTCGCCATTACGTGGGCCATCTGGAAAAACCGCAACAAACACAGATACGAGGGTTGGTAATACGCCGCCAATCAACTTATTAGGGAGGCCATCCGACAGATTCTTAAAGTTGGCAGACATTGCAAGCACGTCAGGGAGGGTTTCTGGAGTTTCCTGATCTGCTGACCCCTTCAGGTTTTTGTTTCAGGGAGCGAACATGGTTTTCCCTTCGCTCGTTTTATTTTCGTCCCTCTTTTCTTTTTTTGCTTGCGTTTACTTGTAAAGGCTACGGCATTTTGCGCCTTTGATATAAATATATGATATGAATGTTCTTTAAAAATAACTAATATATATATATATATATATATATATATATATATATATATATATATATATATATATATATTTATATATATATATATATATATATATATATATATTTTATACACACACACACACACACAGATATATATATATATATATATATATATATATATATATATATATATATATATATATATATATAGGCAATGACCCTCTAGCCTAGTGGTAGTGGTGAGGCATAGTACCCCAGTGGACAGGAGATCGATTTCCTATGTGAGCGTTTGCCACAATTATCTTCTTTCAATATATATATATATATATATATATATATATATATATATATATATATATATATATAAGGAAATAAGGAGGTGATGTGCCACCTTATGAGTGGTGGCTATGTGTCACCTCCCATGCTATCATTATGCACCAAAAGGTGTACAAGTGCATGATGATAGCATGGGAGGTGAAATATAGCCACCTCACCGTGAGGTGGCACCTCAACTCCCTTACTCTCTCTCTCTCTCTCTCTCTCTCTCTCTCTATATATATATATATATATATATATATATATATATATATATATATATATAGACACACACACACACACACACACACACACACACACACACATATACACACATACACACACACTAGTGTCGGGGCACACGCAATGCATGTGCAACGCGTTAGATTATATAATCGAGAACGCGCATTGGGTTTGTAAAATGGCTATACATGTGTTATAAAGATTTATTTATCCTAATCTTATTCAAATTTAAAATTTAAATTTATTTTGAAATTAAATCTCATCCAAATATAACATTCTAAATTTAATATTTCAACAACTTTAATATTATTTGAATATAATTTAATGTTTATCTAAAATCTAGATTTACATATAATACTTATTAATGTAGGCAAGCAATATTATGTATTTTTTTCATCTTATCCAAATGTAAGAATTTAATCATTTTTATCATTTCCACCGAAAATCCTAGAAATTAATCTCTTAAAATATTAGAATTATTTATAGACAAAATGAAAGCAATAATGCAATTTAAATTTTTTGCATGTCAAAGTAAATGTTTTGAATTATTTATATGGCCATATTTTTTGTTGCTTTGTTTTCCAAAATTTTAAAAAATTGGACATATATGTTTCAACAGTTCTAATGAATTTTTTAGAAAGTAACTTTGTCTAATGCATAGTCAACATTTAATTGACTATTTAAAATTTAATCTACTATTATAATTTAATCCATCATTTAATTTTTAAATTTAATCCAATTAAATTTAGGATAGTCTAAGCTACTTTATCATTTCATCTACTATCTAAAAATTACCTATTACCTAAAATCACGTTGGGTCAATTTTTTGGTTTTATATTTTTGTTTGGTCGAATATTGCATTTTTTTTCACTTTCCAACAGTTTCCAACATGACACAAATCTTTATATTGGTTGGGAACTTTTTGTTGTTGTATTGTGTAATAAAATTAAGGATTAAATTTCTTTTTCCAGTCGAATCTACAATTTAAAATCTTATTTCATTCAAAGATATTACTATAAAGTAACTAAATCTACAATTTTAGTACAATCTTATCTACAATTTAATAGAGAACAAAATTTATAATTTATTCTAATTTAAATCGATGTTATCTAAAATTATCTATATATCTTCTTATAATTAACAATAGAAAAAGAACTATTAGGTACGAATGGATGAAACGAAAAGAAAAAGTTTATTTATAATATTTTTCAATTTTGTTAATAGTTTTATATTTCTGTTTGTTTGAACAATCTACGTTCTTTGATATTAAAGGACAAAAAAATAGTCTTATGGATGGCCAATATACTCTAAAACAAATAGGACAAAATATCCTACCAATTTTCATGCATTTGAACTCTTAGTTGGAAGTATATTTCAAAGTAACAATGACTAGATATTCACAATGATTCTATTACTGCCCACAAATATATTTGACATATTGCATTATAACTTATTTCTCCAAGGCTTTAGTTGTCTTTGTTGGGAACGAAGCGCGAAAATCGTTCTCCCAAACCAGAAAGTCCTACGTGAGAATCGAGCAAAAGCACACAAACCAAAAATGTCAAACACAATCGCAGACACAAATTTTTTGACGTGGAAATTCCTTGCGGGAAAAATCACGGGACGATCGGAGTCCAACCCTGAAGAACCTCCACTAATGGAATAAAGAGAATACACCCTCTACAAGCTCCTTCCGATCCAACACGGATCACCACAACTCACTTGAAAGAAAAAAAAAATTTGATTGCGGACTCCGAAGAACAAAAGATGCCAAAAAATTATTCGAAGCAATCTCTCATTCACAATAGTCCTTAATCCTCTCTCTCTCTCCCTCAAAGATTGTAAAGCACTCTTGTTTTTGAGATTATTTTACAACTAGCATGCATCACCCTTTTATAAGCCCTTGGTAATCTATACATGGAAGGCCAATATATATGAAAACTTCCAATATGCATCAATCAGATATTTAATGGATATCCAATCATAATTGGCTTGCCATAATTGGAATCCCAATTATATGGAAAGCTACTATATGAAGGTTCCAATCATAAATATATGATCAAAGTAAATATGAAAATCCAATCATATATTTCTTTACCATATATGTTCCAAAATAGGATCCATGTACTCCCCGAGCTTCTCCGACACACGGATGGCGCTCGTCGCTCTCCGGGGTATTCTCCACATAGGTTGGGAACCCCACCCACTCCAACAAACCTCCCCCTTCACAACTAAGTGGAGGAACTCGTCATCCCGACGATCCGTCAACAGTACTCAAACTTTTCCTTTGGTAGAACATTCGTGAGCATGTCCGCTCCATTGTCATCAGTATAAACCTTCTCAAGCGCCGCGTCCTTCTTCTCAACCACATCCAGTATCCAATGATACCGAGTCTCGATGTGCTTGGACCGACTATGAAAGGTCTGGTTCTTCACAAGGTGAATGGCACTCAGGCTATCACAAAGCAAAGTATACTGCTCTTGCTTCAACCCTATTTCATGCGATCGCTTTTTCATCCATAGCAACTCCTTGCAAGCCTCCGTCGCCGCAATGTACTGTCTCTGTCGCCGATAAGGCAACACACTTCTGCAACCACGACTGCCACGATACCGCTCCTCCAGCAAACATCATCACATAGCCCAAAGTCGATCGCCTCGTGTCTACATCTCCAGCCATATCAGCGTCGGTATACCCAACCAGCTTCGGCTCGTCACCACCAAAAGAAAGTCTCCAATCAGCAGTGCCCTGAAGGTATCGTAGAATCCACTTGACCACACTCCAACGTACCCTTCCAGGATTTGAAAGGTACCTGCTTGTTGTGCCAACTGCATGAGCGATGCCTGGCCTCGTACACACCATAGCATATATAAGGCTTCCCACAGGTGAGGCAAATGGAACCCGCTCCATATCTTCTTTTTCGTCCTCGGTAGATGGACACTGCTATTCAGTAAACTTAAAGTAAGCTGCAAGGGGGCAACTCACTTTCTTCGACCCATCCATCCCGAAACGCTGAAGTACCCGATGAATGTATTTCTTTTGGGACAAGTATAGCAGCTTGGACTCTCTCTCGGCTGATCTCCATCCTAAGAATAGTCTTTGCTGCATCCAAATCCTTCATAGAGAAGGCTGTGCCCAGTTGGCGCTTCAACTCCGCTATCCTAGTGGCATTCTGACCCACTAATAGCATGTTATCAACATAGAGCAATAAAATGTTGAAATCATTCTCGGCAAAGTACCTCACAAATATGCAATGGTTCGACGTCGTCCGTGCAAAATTATGCTCCCCTATAAATGACTCAAACTTCCTGTACAACTGCCTCGGAGCCTGCTTCAGACCATACAAGCTCTTCTTCAATCGGCAGACCAAATGTGACTTGCCCTTCTCAAAGAATTCTTTTGGCTGCTCCATGTATAACTCCTCCTCAAGATCAACGTAAAGGAATGCCGTCTTCATGTCCATCTGTTCGACCTCCAAGTCGAAACTGGCTGCCAATGCTAGCACCATCCGAGTAGACGACTGCTTGACGACTGGCAAAAATATCTCATCATAATCCACGCCTTTTCGCTGACCGTAGCCATTAACTACCAGCCTCGCTTTGTATCGAAGGCGAGTAGCATCATCCGTCTGCTTCACTCTAATCAACCATCGATTCTTCAAAGCCTTCTTGTCAACCTCACCAGCTCATAAGTGGAATTGGCGTGTAAGGAACTCATCTCCTCCTACATAGCCTACATCCACTCCTGGTTGTGTTTGTCTTCCATAGCCTCTATAAAGCTTTCGGGCTCTTCTCCGTCAGTCAGTAGCATATACTCACCCGGTGAGTATCTCGTAGATGGTCGATGATCTCTGTCGCTCCTTCTCATTGGAGCGACTGGTTCTGGCTTTATACCAACAGTCTCATCCCCTTCAGGAACTGCCTCTCCGGCATGCTCATTCTCCTGAAGGACACCCTGACCACCATCAGCAGGCTGATGATCAAGGTTGGAAGCAACTCCATGCACTGGCTCCCCCATAACTGGATCCTCTGCAATATTCTCTGAAAACTGCTCGAAGCGAAATAACTATGACTCAGGCAATTCCTCAGCCTTAGAAGGCATCTCGGAATCCTGAGTGTTGGGCATGGTCTGATCCTCGACGAATACCACGTCCCTGCTTCTGTAGAGCTTTCTTCCTACTGGGTCGTAAAGTCTATAGCCAAACTCATCCCGACCGTAGCCGACAAAGACGCATCGCCTCGTCTTCGGCTCAAATTTGGATCTTTTATTCTTCGGTACATGCACGAAGGCCTTACAAACAAACACTCGCAGGTGATTGTATGACGGCTCTTTGTCGTACCATACTTTGTCAGGCACATCACCCTGCAAAGGAGCACTAGAAGATAAATTAATAACATAAGCAGCTGTGAGAAGAGCCTCACCCCAATAACTGTCTAGCAAATTTGCTTCTGACAGCAAACACCGCACCCTCTCCATCAGTATCCTGTTCATGCGCTCCGCTACACCATTGAGCTGAGGTGTCTTGGGCGGAGTCTTCTGGTGTCGTATCTCTTGCTCTCTGCAATACGCATCAAAGGGACCAATGTATTCGCCGCCGTTGTCGGACAGAACACACAATAACTTCTTTCCCGTCTCTCTTTCAATAGAGGCCTGAAACTCTTTGAAAGTGGGCAGCACCTGATCCTTGGTCTTTAAGGCATAGACCCAAACCTTCCTGGAACAGTCATCAATAAAAGTTACAAAGTAAGAAGTACCACCAATAGATTTTACGTTCATAGGACCGCAGACATCCGAGTGAATCAACTCGAGCAATTTCTGCTTCCTTGAACTTGGGTGACTTTAGAAAGATACCCTATTTTGTTTTCCAGCTAAGCAGTGCGTGCATTTCTCCAACTTTGTAGACTTAAGCCCTGGAATCACCTTTCTGTTCACCACGTAGCTCATCCCCTTCTCGCTGATATGGCCAAGCCGCCTGTGCCACAACTCGGTAGACGCATCACTGACTGCGTTCACCTCATGTGCCCCCTGTGCGCTCCCCTCCATATAGTAGAGATCGGACTTCTTGCTTCCTCTGGCAATCACCATCGAACCTCTGGAAAGCTTCTACTGACTATTCTCGAAGAGGCTGAAGAATCCCTCGTCATCCAACCTTTCAACCGACACCAGGTTGAAACGGATATCAGGGACATGACGAACATATTTGAGAACAAGAACTGCACCCATCTTCGTTCTCAAATGCACATCTCTAATGGCAACCGCCTTCGATACATCTACATTGCCCATCTTCAACACTCCAAAGTCGCCTGTCGTGTAAGTGGCAAATAGTGTCCTGTTATGAGATACGTGCACTGAAGCCCCTGAGTCCACCAGCCAAGAATTGTTATCGCAGGCGAGGTTTGTGATAACCTCATCACCTACGAAGATCACACCGCCTCCATGTATCGAGGCCGCAGCTGTAGTATTCTCATCTTGCTTCCCCTTGTCGCCCTTCTTCTCTCTCTTCCAAGCGAAACAGTTTTGCTTGATGTGGCTCTTCTTGCCACAATGGTAACACTCCTAGTCCTCGTACCGACCCTTGGACTTTCCTCTGCTCTTGTCTCTGCCACCAGCTGGACCCCTGCTTTAGCCCCTTCTGTAGCTCTATGAAACTAGTGTCTCTGAGTGATGGGATGTGGATGAAGTGCCCTGAGAACGTCTTCGCATATCTTCATTCAGTATTCCGCTCTTGGCAAACTCCAAACTGACCACGCCTTCCGGAGCAGAAGCGATCATAGTTACTCGTACGGTCTACCACGAGTCTGGCAATGTACATAGCAACCAAAGTCCTTGAACCTCATCGTCGAACTTGACTCCCATCGAGGATAGCTGGTCCACCACGCCCTGGAACTCACTCAAGTGATCCGTAATGGATGCACCATTTTTGTACCGTAGACCCATCATCATCCGGATCAGGAACAGTTTGTTTACCCCGATCTTTTTTGCGTACAAAGATTCCAGCTTCTCCCACAACGTCTTTGCATGCTCAATGTTGGCAACGTGGTTGTACATGTTCTCGTCAACGACCTGCCGCATGTGCCCACACACCTGTATATGCTCAAAGTTCCAGTCCTCATCGAATTTGTCACTGGGCTTCTCGGATGTAAATACTGGAAGATGCAGCTTCTTGACGAACAACAAATCCTTCATCTTGCTCCGCCAATAATGGTAGTTGGTACTGTTCAGGTTCACCATGCGCACCGGCTTCGCGTCCATCTCTACTTCCTGGTTTGACTGTCAACTCTTGACACTTCTTTGAACCCAAAGCTCTGATACCACTCTGTTGGGAACGAAGTGCGAAAATCGTTCTCCCAAACCAGAAAGTCCTGCGAGAGAACCGAGCAAAAGCACACAAACCAAAAATGCCAAACACAATCGCAGATACAATGATTTTTGACGTGGAAAACCCTTGCGGGAAAAACCACGGGACGATCGGAGTCCAACCTTGAAGAACCTCCACTAATGGAATAAAGAGAATACACCCTCTACAAGCCCCTCCCGATCCAATACGGATCACCACAACTCACTTGAAAGAATAAATTTTTTGATTGCGGACTCCGAAGAACAAGAGATGCCAAAAAATTATTCGAAGCAATCTCTCCTTCATAATAGTCCTTAATCCTCTCTCTCTCTCTCTCAAAGATTGTAAAGCACTCTTATTTTTTAGATTATTTTACAACTAGCATGCATCACCCTTTTATAAGCCCTTGGTAATCTATACATGGAAGGCCAATATATATGGAAACTTCCAATATGCATCAATTATATATTTAATGGAAATCCAATCATAATTGGCTTGCCATAATTGGAAGCCCAATTATATGGAAAGCTACTATATGAAGGTTCCAATCATAAATATATGATCAAAGTAAATATGAAAATCCAATCATATATTTCCTTACCATATATGTTCCAAAATAGGATCCATGCACTCCCCGAGCTTCTACGATACACGGATGACGCTCATCGCTCACCGGAGTATTCTCCATATAGGTTGGGAACCTCACCCACTCCAATAAATATCCTACCAATTTTCATGCATTTGAACTCTTAGTTGGAAGTATATTTCAAAGTACCAATGACTAAATATTCACAATGATTCTATTACTGCCCACAAATATATTTGACATATTACATTATAACTTATTTCCCCAAGGCTTTAGTTGTCTTTGTTCTTAAGAACGACTTTTTCTAATCTTTTCTTATTTTTAAGTTATACAACTTGCAGAGACATTTTTTGACCGTGGTACAGTTCTATTTCGAATCGTAAGATGAAATATGCAGCCAATTAACCACTAACAATGCATGAAGCAATTTGGCCATGAATCTAGTTGGCATTATAATTAAAAAAATGACAAATTTTGATAGAAAGAGGAACTTAGTATATTAAAGATTAAATTTTTCATACCTTCCGAGCACTTTGATTCGAGCCACTGTCTCATTCCTCAAAATTGCTTTGTTCATTTCATTCCCTCCGCTTCCTCCATCCGCACAAATAAATTTTACACACCAAAATTTAGGAAAAATTATAGAAGAAGAAGAAGAAACGAGGAAGTGAATAATTCACGAACCTGGTATGAAATGAAGATAAATACGATTAGAATTTTTAGGCGATGAATACAAACCTTGCCAGCATGAAGGACGTAGATTCAATGTGAAATACTTTTAGAAAAAAAAAATCGAAGGAGGATCATATGCCAAAAGTATTGCAAGTATTCCCAAAAACAATTTGCATGGAATACTATAAAATTGATTAAAAAATTAGCACTTACCGTGTACTTGAGAACTATCTCGGTCGGCACTACAACAATTACAATCAAGAACTTACTTTCCTTAGACGATTAAAAGTTACAAAATTATTTTTTTCCTGTCTAAAATAAATGTGGAAAGAAAAAGCAAGATACCTGCACTACAGAAACGTAGAAAAAATAGATGAGAGAAGAAATATATTTTTTTGTTAACCGGGTAGTTATGAAAATAGCATCGTGTAGTTATCAAAATAGCGGAAGATGAACAAATATGAGACAGTGACATCCTAAAGTAGAGGAGTAGATTACGCTAAATTTTAAATTTTAAACAAATGAGTGTAAAGGACATTATTATCCTAAGATAAATATAATTTAACTACGTAGCTATCTAATAATTTATATCATTCAAATACCACAATTATCTTCTTTCAAAAAAAAATTATATATATATCCGCTTATATATATATATATATATATATAGTCTGGCCTGTGCGATGCGGGGCATCCACAACGTCGGAGGACTGACGAAAAATGGCCACGATCTGAGCTGGCGTGGGACAAAATGGGGTGCCCCGTGCATGAAAACTCATCGGCTAGGCATCGCACGGACGGTCGAGGACCTGCACCATTCTACCATGGGTATAAACGATGGCTGACCATGCGGCCCGTCGTGCGGCGCCCAATGGAAGTCGGGAAGACGTTGTAAGGACGTCGTACGTATAGAATGGGTGGCTGGGCGGAACCAGCTGTCGTAGGCGTCGTGAAGACGTCGGGGGCGCCTTCGGCGTTGTGGGCTAAGCGAGGCGTTGAGTTGCCGGCGTCAAATGACGTTGGTCGTCCCGCGAGGCTCTGGAGCGCACGGAGTGCGCAAGGCGTACGTGCCGGACAATGATGAAAAAGCCAGTGCGGACAGGATCCGCACAAAGAGTCCGAAGCGACATGACAATCGGCTAAAAATCGAGTGCGGGGAGACACCCGATTTAACTGAGCTCGCACGTGCTGGAGAAATATATATATATATATATATATATATATATATATATATATATATATATATATATATATATATATATATATATATATAAAATGTTGCTCGTAATTAATTTTATGTAGCTACTTTTTCATTTTTATCTTTTGTTTTAGTTGAAAATTACTTTCTTAGAACTTAGAATGGATTTTGGTGGACTTAAATTCATATTAAGATTTCTAAAAATTGAGATTTCATCTTTTGAGATTTTGGCTTTGTGTTTTTTTAGAAATTTTTTTGTTAGACCTTATGAGTAGATTTTGGTGTACTAGAACTTATGTTAATGATTAAATTTAGTGATGTGTTGTGTCTTTTGAGCTCATTTGTAGGTGTTTATGACTTGTTACGTATTATTCTAATAAATTTAATTAATCGCTTGACTTTAGAATTGAATGATTCAAGAAAGTTATAAAAAAATAGGTTAAGAAGTTCGACAATGGTAAGTGTTGATTGGTTAAATAGCTACTGAAAAAATCGACTGAAAATCATTTAACCGAAATTGAAAATAGGCGGTGCAGGTATTTATAGTCACTACTACTAAGGGTGCATTTAGTTTGTAGACTGTTTGGATGTAATATAATGACCATTACAAGTTCAATTATATTACATTATTTTCTTCTAAAACTATATAGTTCTGATGGGATGTTAGGTATAATAAAAGAGATCGATTGGACCACCAAATCGTGAAGAAATCAAGGGGACATCAAACATCAGTCTACACATGGGAAAAGAAACTGCTTAACATATGCTAGGATATCTGCATAAATACTCTTTAATTCGACCAACTATCATTCTACTATGAGCTTTGTTATGCCTACAACCAATGTTACAACCCCCTTACAACTTTGTCACGTGTCGGACTTCGATTGGAGGAGGGGGAGAAGTGGTGGAACCGGGTGGAGCCCATGTAGCAGGGAGGGTGAGAGTGGTGATGGGACCGGTGGGACCCATGTGTAAGGGATGGGAGAGAGTGGTTGTAAGAATTTGGTAGTAAACTTAGCATTTTCCATTCTACTACATAGACATTCTTCAACAAAAGAAGACTACAATCTTATCCTAGAGTTCTACATACAAGACAATAAATAATCATTTCAATGTTCAATCATATTTTTTAATGCATTTGGAAATAATCTTAGATGGAGATGTTAGGGTGACCAACAGAACATTGGCCTAGGGAATGGAAAGTTATTATTTTTCTATGTTTGAGTGCCAAAAGAATTGAGAAGGAAAGGAAAGTGATTTCCAATGAAAAAATCAGGAAGAAAAATGGTTTCATCCATCCAAGCAAGGATTCAGTTTCCCACCTTTAAGTATGCACTTTTTCTTCCAATTTTCTTAGCATTTCCAAACATAGGAAATAAAAATCGATGGAAATTGTACATTCCCGAAGTAAATGAAACACCAAGGAATTGACTTCCTTTTCTTTTCTTTCCACGAACCAAACGAGGCTTGATCGAATGTATTATTCTAGGAACTATCAAAAGCATAAGAACAACAGTACTAACAAACATTCCAAAGATACTTGCATTGTTTAACATATGCAAAGATAGCAGCAAACATTAGGTTACCAACTTTAATCATTCTACAAATTAACAATGACTTATTAATGTTATATTGCTTATGATGCGGGCCTAAAGATGGACATCCCTTGATAGCTTGATTGCAACCATCTTCTTATAATTTCTTTTCCTAATAAAGAGTGGTAGATAGTAATGAAAAGAAGATGATTGTAGCAACTTGCAAACACATGTTATATTTTGTTTGCTATTTGGAACTTTGCCATCCTAAGCTGTGTAAGGACATTTATGATGTACACTCACTCAATCATCTGAGCTACAGGCATCAAGGCTCAACAATTAATCATTCAAGATAAAAAAATGCACAGCTTAGTTGATCATTCTCTTTGCCCCTCGGCATAAACCTAATGTATATAGAGTGCAAAATGTTTTAGAACATCTTGTGATTGCATCTGTATCTATGATCTATAAAGCATCAGAATACCTAGTCCTACAGTATCCAATATGTCAAAGGTCCTTTTGACGAGTAACACGTTTGCTAGAAATGCTGAAAGTTCGATACTCTGACACATGGCCGAGTTATCCCAAGAATGACGCCCTCATCTCTTTATATAATTTTTTTTATAAATCCAAAATCCAACAGATCCAAAATGCAACATAATTAGTTCTTAAATGCACAAATTATTACCGAGAACCAATAAATTAAACGACACTAACTTCTAAAAGGAAAGAGAATAAAGATTATAAATTGAAAGAAATACTTAGATATTTCAATGATTAATAGTCGGCAACTTATCACTGCTTCAGCTGGATAACGCCCGACGACGTCCGGTTGCGATGGTTGATCGCAAGCAAAACGTCAAGCGCAGTGCGGGAGAAAGAGCCAACACAATAATGATTGGGAAGATTTATGAAATGCCCAAAAACTAAAAAAGTTTTATGTAAAATCCACCGCTAAAAAAACTTTCATCGCGTGCCCAGAATTAGAGAAACTTATCCAAAGCGGGTTCCAAATGACCATTTTGCCCTTCCTTTTAATTTATTGGAAACACCCACAAAACTGCTCTTAAAAAAACGTTTCAATACTCCATCTTCTTCCATACGCTGCTCACTTTCGAATCTAGGTTTTCTCCTCAAAAATCTTCAAAAACTCGTCGAAAAATTTCGGAAAGACCGGGACGAACGACAAAAGTGCTAAAACGGAGGTCCAAACATCATTTTTTTGCGAATCTAAAATTTCAGAAGACCGTCTAACGGTGAATCTATTATTTTCAGTCTCCTCGACGATACGCTCATTTTGCGACAAACGGGACCTCGTTTCGACCTCCCAGTCAAAAGTTATGGCCCTCCAAAGTTTCAGCTAACCATAAAATGCAGGAGAATGGCATTCTCCGTCTTAATTTACACGGAGAATGACCATTCTCCGTCTTAATTAGGACGAAGAATGACATTCTCCGTCTTAATTTACACGGAGAATGGTCATTCCAGTGTTAAAACGCAGAAGAATGACCATTCTCCGTGTTAGAAACACGGAGAATGCCATTCTCCGTGTTAAATGAAACGGAGAATGTCATTCTCCGTGTTAAATAAAACGGAGAATGGCATTCTCCGTCCTAATTAAGGCGGAGAATGGCCATTCTCCGTGCTAAATTAAACGGAGAATGACCATTCTCCGTCTTAATTAGGACGGAGAATGCCATTCTCCGTGTAATTTATCACGGAGAATGGTCATTCTAGTGTTAAAACGCGGGAGAATGACCATTCTCCGTGTTAGAAACACGGAGAATGTCATTCTCCGTGTTAATTAGGACGGAGAATGGCATTCTCCGTCTTAAATAAAACGGAGAATGGCATTCTCCGTCCTAATTAAGGCGGAGAATGTCATTCTCCGTCCTAATTAAGACGGAGAATGGTCATTTCCAGTGTTAAAACGTGTAATTTAGTTTTTTCAGGAATAAAGAGTTTCGTTCTTCTTTCAAAGCGATGATGATTCTTATGGAAAAGAAGAAGAAAGATCTTCTCTCCACAATTGAAGATCTGAGTTCAAATGTCTCCACGATGAAGATGATGATGATGGTGATGATGATGACGAGCGATGATCTGAGTTCGACTGAAGAAAAACACACCGAACTACGAACGATCTTTGCGATCTCTGCTGAATATGAGATCAATGGAATTCAGATTTCCCGTGAAGAAGAAGAAGACGAAAATCGCCATCCAGATCTGAGTTTTTTGAATTCAAATACATATAGATGACCAATTCGCGCGGAGGGGTAGTTTCGGTATTATAAAAATAGCAGTTTCTAGCGGGTGGCATCTAAAAGGGAATCTTGGAATATTTAACGTGAAAATACTTAATTCTGGGTATTTCATAAAACTTATCCAGCGGGTGGACATTTTATAAAAGTCCACCCCGAAATTGGGTTTCTCAGCAATTTCCAGATAATGATTCTTTCATGGGCCTGCAGTCTTAATATGATCTGTCTTTCTATTTTCTAATGATTAAAATTTTTAAGAATTAAGGCCCCTTAGGGAAGGAGATCCTAGGCGACTGCCTAGCCCATCTTCTCCTGGAATCGGCTCTGCTCTAACACATAGGACCAGTGGGATGTGGCATCGAGAGTCACAAACCAGTACTGTCCATTGGCTCTACATACAATTGGCGTAATTTATGATTTTTTTTTGTGGATAGAAGAAGTTTCTCTCTCTTCTAATCAAAGAAAGGTAATTGTAGGCAAAAGAATATTACGGATCATAAGACTAAGGCTGTGTATGATTGAGCTTTTTTTTCTATGGAAAATATTTCCATCATAAATTTTCCACCAATTGTATTATTTGATAGCGTATATTCTCCATGGAATTATTTTCCAAAAATCTATCATTTTCTATGTTTTCCTCCAAAATGATGGAAAATAATAGTGGCACAGCTCATAGGAAAATATCAATTTCCAACTATTTTCTATATAAAATAATGACAATCAAACACCCAAATTAATTTCGTGGATTTTTTCCATAGAATTTTTTTTCCTAGTAAAATAATTCAGTGGAATCAAATTATTTTTCACATATTTTCCACCTTGTAATCAAACGCACCCACCCTAAGAAACAATTGTAATCTAAGCTTTGGCATAACACTAAATTCTTTGCATACGATAAATATTGAATCTGAAATCCATCTATGTGCACTGGCCCTGCTACAAAAAACAGAGGCAATACATAAACCCATTTACCATAATTGCAACAGTTAATGTAATATGTACACAATGAATCATTATAGAATCACAGTTGATGGTCGAACACGGATCAAGATTTGATTACCTTGATATTGAAAATACATCCGCAATGAAACATTATTTTGGATCTAGTTGAGTGTAGTTCGTATCCCATACACTTTCTCATGAACAATTTTGGAGAAAAAACTGAAACTGAAAAATAAAAACCTTTTACCTAATAATGCAATGGTCCGTCCTTCCTTTGGAAATGGAAAAAAAAACAGACACATTATCAGTTATTTTATGTTTAATGCCAATTAAATTGCAGATTCTGAGCAAGGGAAACTAACAATAACATAATTTTTCTTTAGGAACTCCACAGGCAACCAAGAATCTTTATTGAACCTTTAGTCCCTTAGTATGCAAGAACCGAATTGGGGGTTGATATTCTATCATTTGGTTGGCAAGCAAGATCAATATGCACCCTCCATAAGGAAAAATTATTTAGTGGGACATGTTCAACACGTGGTAGTGGTGAATGGTGAGCTAGTCCAATAGTATATTGACACATGGTAATATCAAAAACCAAAAAATAAACTAATCGAACAATTGCCAAATATCATTAAGATAAAATTACCAAAATTAGTAAGATATTACCATGTGTCATTATACCATTGGACGCACTCACCATTCACGCCATGTGGTGAGCTCGTCCACTGAATAATTTCTCCTCCATAAAACCTTCCATGCCAGCTGTGTGGTATCTTTTCATGCATAACTTGCGAAAGAAGATGTCAATTCTCTCTTTAAGGTAGCTAGGTTGTTTGGTCATGTTGATTAGGCTTACATTTAGATTTAGATTTAGATTTATATGATTTCTATATATGATGCTACGCCGATGTCATTCATTTCTTAATAGGTTTTAATCTGAGGGGGATATCACTATCAAATACCTGTGTAAGTGATATATGAATGTGACATAGCTTAGAACTTAGAATTTGCACATTTGGTTCTTGTTAACATGAAATTGGACTATTTTACCAATTCATCTCACACTAGTATATGTGCAAAGGATATTAAAAAACCACCTGACTAGGAGCTTTGAGAAGTCATAGCACAGAAAAAAATGTGGTGTGTAGAGAATAATTGTTCAGATGATTTTATTGATGGACTACTTCACTACTTATAGGGAGTCTAGCTCCTCTACATACTACATATTCCGATGTGGGACTAAAAGTCCCTTATTGACTCTCAACACTCCCCCTCAAGATGGGCGATAGATATTGATCATCCCCATCTTGTTACATAGCTTCGACAGACTTAATGAACTAAGACCCTTAGTCAGACAGTCTGCAACTTGTTCTTCTGAGCGGACATGGTCAATCTTCAGTATCCCTTGTTCCAGCTTTTCCTTGATGAAGAATCGATCAATCTCGATGTGCTTCGTTCTGTCGTGCTGAACGAGATTGTTAGCTATACTTATTGCAGCTTGACTATCGCTCAGAAGACGTAATGGTGCTCCCTTGTCTAACTTTAACTCTGTCAGCAACGCTTTCACCCACAGCAACTCTGACACTCCCAGAGCCATTGCTCTGTATTCTGCTTCAGCTGTCGACCGTGCTACCACAGACTGTTTCTTGCTTCTCCATGAGACCAGATTTCCTCCTACAAAAACACAGTATCCCGTGGTAGACCTTCTGTCGTCTATGCAGCTCGCCCAGTCTGCATCACAGTATCCCTCAACTTCTATGCGTCCATTCTTTTTGAACCATAGTCCCTTTCCCGGCGTTCCTTTCAGATACCTCAAGATCTGAAATACTGCTTCCATATGACCCTTTCTTGGATCATGCATGTAGCGACTCACTACACTTACCGCGAATGAGATATCAGGGCGAGTGTGTCCCAGATAAATCAATCTTCCTACAAGTCTTTGATATCTTTCACGATCAACGGGCTCTCCTGCTTCTGCTCCCAGCTTGCACTTCTGGTCAATTGGAGTGACCGCTGCTTTGCAACCCAGCATCCCTGTCTCCTTCAGCAGATCTAGTATGTATTTTCTCTGTGAGAGAACAATTCCTTGTTCGCCTTCACACACCTCGATACCTAGAAAGTACCTCATCGCTCCTAAATCTTTCACTTCAAACTCCTTTGCGAGTTTTGACTTCAGCATAGTGATCTCGACTTCATCATCACCTGTGATCTCTATATCATCCACATATACACCAAATATAGTGATGTGGCCTCTTGCATGCTGGAGGAAGACGGTATGATCTGCATTTGTTTGACAGTATCCCATGCCTGTAACAGCCTTTCTGAATCTGTCAAACCAGGCTCGAGGAGATTGCTTGAGCCCGTATAGTGACTTCTTCAGTTTACACACCTTTCCTTGCGACGTCCATCCGTTTGATTCCGTCGCATAGCACCCAGGCGGGAGCTCCATGTATACTTCTTCTTGCAGGTCCCCATGAAGAAAGACATTCTTCACATCCAACTGGTACAGCTTCTACCCATAGTTCGCTACAATGGAGACCAGAGTTCTCACGGTGCTCATTTTTGCTACTGGGGTAAATGTCTCATCATAGTCTATTCCATATGATTGTGTGAATCCTTTTGCAACCAACCTCGCCTTGTACCGCTCTACTTTTCCTTCTGGCGTCTCTTTCACTGTGTACACCCATTTGCATCCCACAGCTTTCTTCCCTTTGGGTAATTGAACCAGCTTCCATGTCTTATTTTTCTCTAGTGCTCCAAGTTCTTCCATCATTGCAGCTTTCCACCTTGGATCTTTCTTTGCTTCCTGCCAACACTTGGGCAACGAAGTAGAATCTAACGATGCAATGAAGGCTCAATAATTCGAGGAAATGTTAGAATAAGACAAGAAGTTGGCAATGTCATGTTCATAATCATCAAAACGGGCAGGAGCCTTCCCCGCATTGATGCGAGAAGATCTCCTTAAGGGAACAATAGGTGGTGAAGAGATCATACCATCCGAGTCGGAGAGATCCGCATCAGAATCCGAGTGATTCAGTGCGGGGGCAACATCTTCAGGAGTTGGAGCAGGAGTAGACGAGGGACTTGGTACAGTAGGCACAGGACACGGCATAGGCACAGTACTGGACTTCTGTTGTCTCCTTCTGTAGACTTGGAGCTCCTTTTCTCTTGTCTGCTGCTCCCCCTGCGTAACATATGGATCTTCTTCTTCATTTTCTGTATCCGAGTCACTGTGCTCTCCTCCTTTCGTCCAGTTTTCTATAACCGAACACGAAACCGATCCGACGACCACATTTGGGCTTATTATCTCCCCCTCACATCTAACACCATCTGTGTTAGGTGTGTCACCAAATGCTGAACCTTCATCCGAACCATAGTATGGTTCGAGTTCTCTGAAGGTAACGTCCATGCTTACAAACATTTTCTGCTCGACTGGACTCCAACAGGCATAACCCTTCTGAGTCGTCGTATAACCGACGAAGACACATTTAACTGCCCGAGGATCCAATTTGCCAACGCCTGGCTGATTATCTTGGACAAAGCACACACATCCAAAGACTTTTGGTGGAACAGTGTATGTAGTTGTCCCAGTAAGCATTTCCAATGGTGTCTTCCAGTCTAATACTTGAGATGGCATTCTGTTGATAAGATAAGAGGCCGTCAATATAGCCTGCCCCCATAAGTACTTCGGGACATTCATGGCCATCATCATAGTCCGTGCAACTTCTAGCAGGTGTCTGTTTTTTTGTTCCGCCACACCATTTTGGGCCGGAGTATAAGCACATGAAGTTTGATGAAGTATTCCATGATTGGAAAAATACTCAGCAACCCGCTTGTTAGTATACTCCGTCCCATTGTCTGACCGGAAACACTTAATTTTAGCGCCATATTGTGTTTCCACACGTCGATGAAAGTCCTGAAAGGCCTCAAGGACGTCACTTTTATTCTTCATAAGGTAGACCCAAGTTACACGGGTATAACAGTCAATAAAGGTGACGAACCATCGAAAGCCGTTAATACCAGTTGTAGGACAAGGGCCCCATACGTCCGAATGTATCATGTCAAAAGCAGCGGAACTCCTATTCCCCATGCTCACATACGAACTTCTGGTATGTTTACCCAACTCACAAGCATGACAAAATAACGTCTCTTTATTAGCCCTTTGATATAAGGACGGGTACATTCGACTAACAACTTTAAAAGAAGAATAACCAATACGCTGGTGGTGGAGTAGTAACTCGGCTTCAACACTGCGACAGGAAGCTTCTGGTGGTACATCTGCTACTAAGGATGCCAATGCATTGTCCAGTCCAGTCCTGTCTAAATACCACAGCCCCTTATGCCATGTGCCAGTCCCAAGTCGTCGTCCTGTCCCTTTCTCCTGAAAAGTCACCTGAGGAATATCAAAGAAAACAGTACAGTTAAGATCAAGTATAATGGCACTAATGGATAGAAGATTGACAGGAAAAGACGGAGCATGTAGGACATTGGTTAGAGTGATGGAAGGGGTGCATGCAACAGTGCCTTTACCCATTACAGGGCTGGATGTACCATCAGCGGTCTGAATACTCTCCGGCAATGATAGGTGAGTATAATCCTGAAACGCACCACGGGACCCCGTGACATGGCGAGATGCCCCAGAGTCCATAATCCATCCTGGCTGATGGATAGATGCAAGAGCACGTGCAGAATCATCGGCAAAGCAAGTGATGTGATCTTCCGAGGTAGAAGACGCCCCAGGACTGTCGGCGGAACCCAGCTTTGTGCCTCGCAACTTCTCAAGGAACTCCCGCTCAAGCGGAGTTATTTCAGCTAGTTGATTCGCTCTCCCTTCCTCCGCCAGATTAGCTTTGTGTCCGCCCCTTCTACCAGCATATCCTCCTCGACCACCACGACGGCCTCCACGACCCCGTCCTCGATCAGTATACTGATTGCGCAAGGGTTTTGGACAAAATCGGATGTAATGTCCAGAATTACCACAATTGTGGCAAACACTACCCATAGACGGAGGTTGATTGAAGGTAGCAAGGGCAGACTTTTCAACCCGGCTTGCTCCCCCTGGGAGGAGCCCTTGTTGGGCATCAACTTCAGTCGAGCTTCTTCCGGTGTCATAACAGCGATAGCTTCTTCCAAGGTTAGAAGCATAGGTTGGGATAGGAGGATATTTCGACGCTGTTCAAATATCGGGTGTAGTCCCTTCAGGAATTTCATCATCCGCTGCCAGAAAATATAAGCCAGGAACGTCTGAAAGTACTTTGCGAATGCCGATTCGACTTGTGCATCTTCCATCCCAAGGGGATCATAATGATCCAGATCAGACCAGTACTTCTTTAACAGAGTCGCATACTCAGAGATTGTACGTTCGTCTTGGGCCACCCTATCGAGTTTATCTGACAGTTGAAAGACGCGCATAGGGTTGCCGGAGCTGGAGTACATATCTTTGAGAGTTTGCCATATATCAGCAACAACCTCCATAGCCTCGATATTGCCCGACACCTGGTCAGTTAAAGAGGCAGTCAACCACCCAGCCACGACGTTGTTGACAATCTTCCACATAGCAAACTCCTTGGTGGAGTGATCGGCTGGCGCCTTGGCTTGGCCAGTGACATAGCCAACCAAGCCACGTCCCTTCAGTGTCCGCATCGCCTGTCGCGACCACTTCAAGTAGTTGAAAGTGCCTTCCAACTTCGTCTCCAGCTTCTCCAGCTTCCCCATTTTGTAAGGTGACGGATCCACATCAGTATGGATCACACGTGGGGTTACCTCGGTTAATCTCTTGGATAAGATATCATCAACCAAGGCCTTCATCTCT
This sequence comes from Iris pallida, assembly GCA_029216955.1. NCBI lineage: Eukaryota > Viridiplantae > Streptophyta > Magnoliopsida > Asparagales > Iridaceae > Iris > Iris pallida. The sequence goes on along the minus strand of JANAVB010034616.1, from coordinate 8,110,594 downwards.
TCGGCCGTCAGTTTGCCACTGATCGAATCCATGGCGGCTTCAACTGTGAACACAATTCGTCGTCTTCTTCGTCGTTGGAGTCTGCAACTGACCCAACGTCGTCGTCTTCGTCGTCTTCGTCGTCGACGTCGTCTTCTTCAACGCCAGAGACTTTACTAATACGCTACTAACTTGGCCAGCACCGGCGCGCGCATGTAAAGTGAACACGTCAGGACACCAGAGAAGACATGATCAGTCTCTGCATAGATCCCGATGTGAAGAAGGAATAACAAATAAAGCATTTGTTAGTTCCAAACGGCGTAAGCACGGAACAGAGTTGGTGCAAATAAAGATTTGACAGCCGTCTCTATTTGAAATACGCCATTTTTTTTTGTTTTTTTTTATTAAAATCTAGGGTTAGGGATTGGATGAGGCTTCTAGGGCTAGGGTTAGGGTAATCATGGCAAGAGAGTGCTAGGGTTAGGAAGAGGGGGGGGTTTCATGGCGGCTAGGGTTTCTGGATGGAGGGGGCGGGAGTTTCCTGGAGGTCCGGGAGGGGAGGGGGGACAGGAGGTCCTGGAGAGGGGGGGGGGGCGAGCGGGAGGTCCTGGAGGGTCGGGAGGTAGTTGCTGTAGGGAGGGGCGGCGGGAGTCTAGGGTTAGGGGGGGGGGCGGGAGGTTCGGCGAACGTGAGGTTCGGCGGGAGGTTGCAGTAGGTCGGGGGGAGAGGGTGCTGTAGGTCGGGGGGGTTACGGTTGACGTAAAGAGAGGAGGGGGGCAGCCGGTGGGAGAGAGGGAGGGGGGCAGCGTAGGGTAGGGTCGGCGGCTGGGGGGAAGAGAAAAAATTTTGTAGAGAGAGAGAGAGTTATGGCTCTGATACCATGTAGAGAATAATTGTTCAGATGATTTTATTGATGGACTACTTCACTACTTATAGGGAGTCTAGCTCCTCTACATACTACATATTTCGATGTGGGACTAAAAGTCCCTTATTGACTCTCAACAGGTTCGTACTTGAAAATATGTAAATTCTATATAAGAGCGACCCTATTGTCTTATTTTGTGTTGTGAATATTAGGTGGCATGGGACACAATACAATATCTTGTATAGGTGGCAAGATTATATTCACATATGACAATGAGTTCAAAAAGTCATCTCCAATACAAAAGTATTGAGAAGACAATACAAAGTAATTTTTTACAACTTCCAAGACAACTTTTACTCTTCTACTTCTTTTTATAAACTTTTTTATTCACAAATGATGATGTGGACATAAAGACATTGTGAAGTGCATTATCTATATCTAGACAACAAACTTCACAATGTCTTTGCCATGTCATTGTCATGTCAACTCCACACTTTATTTTACGTTTGCATTAGAAAAGTACTTTTGGAAGAAAAAAATGCTTGTCATTCCTATGTGGCAACCATTTTTTTTAAACTCAAACAACAGAAAACTTCTCAAGTTCCAACCATTGCAGATACAAGTAATACGCTCTTCATTTCCCTTTTTATTGTTTCTCTCGAGTTAGATTAAAGACGAGAGCTTCAAGCAATAACCATAAGAGGGTCCAAACATGACATTGATCGAGACATGGTTCACATATAGTTATATCAATAGTGCCAAAATATAGAAATTTAAGAGACACTAAATCACTATAGGAACACAGTTTTTGATGGAAAGGCCAGTATAACAAAATATATCTAGTGGGTCACTGGAGGAATGAATGCCTTGACAGAGGAGAGGACACCAACCAACACTCAAACAAAGATATGTATTGTTTAGCATATATATATATATACCCCCCACTCTCAACCGTCCATTTAATGTTAATATTAATGTTAATATTAATGTTAATGCTAATGTTAATATTAATTTTTATTTTTATTTTTATATTAATGTTAATGTTAATATTAATGTTAATGTTAATGTTAATATTAATTTTAATGTTAAGTTTAATGTTAATTTTAGTATTTAACATTAATATTAACATTAATATTAACATTAAATGAACGGCTGAGAGTGAGGGAGTTTTTAGGAGGTTTGGGGAGCTTTTGATCCGCTCCTATATATATAACTGCACATATTTGGCAACTAGATACGACAGATTCGCTAATAATGGTTCAACTGGTCTGTAATCTTTTTCCTTCTGTGAAAAAGAACTAGTACTAAATAGTTCAGAACCATTCATCCTAGTAGATCATAGTTCTATTGAATTTCGAGGGCAAAATTATTTTAAGGTGGGTAGGATGTAAACCCCCGTTCTGATTATTGTTATTTTATTCTCAGTATTTTCATGAATAATAATTTTGTGTTTTATAAATATCTTTAAAACCAATATATACTATATATTGGGAATATGTAATGATATAATGTACTTGGCATTTAAAGTGAGTTGGTAAATCAGAATTCTAGAGAGGCTTGTTTGCAAAACCCCAAATTTCAAAACCCATTATTACTACTGTTCTTCAACAATATATGAATATCTGTATTAGCTAAAAACCCTAGAGTATGGAGCTCAAGTGAAATCAGGTTTCACCCATACAGGGAACTCCTGCAAAAATTAGATTGTTAGGGGGCTTGGTGGAAAATATCCAAATTCAATTTCAATATCAGTCGACCCCAATAGGACCTCTGCTCGAATGAACAGATTGGATTGAGAGATCCTTTCAAATCTTTCACATGATCAAGGCTAATCTGAAATTCTCTCATATCTAAACCTTGTATAAAGGTAAACTGATCGGTTTCCTTCTCCCTAAAAACCCTAGATCTTCCCTGAGCTCTCAAGTTCAAGAAAGTTGCTGTGTGAGAGGGTGATAGAAATAGAAGCATTCCAATTCCACACAGGTAATTCTTGGCCATGTAATCGAACCCTGATTTTTGAATCTTAGATAAACTCTGACACGATTTCTATAGCATTATAGATGGTTGTGTTAATGTCTATATGAACTAGATGAATCTGAGACTAAGTAATAAAATGGATGTCAAAGGATGTCTAAATAATTATGGATACTTGCACAAGTCAAGACCCAAGTAAGTTAGATTAGAAATCAGGAAGGGTCTGCCTTGGACCTTAGCCTCTAGTAGTAATATAAGAGAGGTAGGTATCAGTTGTTGTTGTTTCCAAAAATTATGTTGAAGGGTTGTTTCTTCCTTGAATCTGGGTTATAATTGAATGAATATGCGTATACCAACACTTTCATGTAGCTACCTTGTTTGACTAAGAACCTTAATTGACCCATCTGACATAAAGGGGGAGAGAAGATGCCTATTAGCGTCAACTGTTCAGCCTTTGTTTGGGAGTGCCAAGTATAGTGTATCAGAGACACCAATATGGTGTCAGACCAGATCTGAGATTAACAATAGGATACCTTGGGTTGATAACAGATAAGGATATGATGGTCCTTGGGATCTATCTGCTCCTATTGTGGACATTCATTACTTTCCTAATTGTCTATTATAGGCTAATGTTGATTCAACAGAAGGTAGACTTGGTAACGACAGGGATACATCAAGGTGAGCCAGTCGAGTAATATAGTATAGTCCCATGTAGATCACTATATACAAATACACATGGAAAAGAGACTGTATGCGGGAAGCAGAGGTTAGGGATAGGGAGTAAGGATAAGCCCTGTTTTGTGCAGTAGACATATGTGGCCCTCATGTACCAAGGGGATTTGGGTCTATAAGTAAGGGGTAGTAGGAGCCCTGTCACCCCCATTTCCTGTATTACGTATTTATGCTCGTATTTGATTTTGGCACGTATTTTAATTTTCTCGACTTGCGGATTTTGGTTTCTCGTAAATGGGTTTTGGACCATGGCTTGGTTTTATTTTGTGGAAGTTGGTTTGGTTTGGTTCATCATGAGTGGAACACTTTAACCTACACTCTACCCTCAACACAACACAACCACCCTCATTATATCTCCACCAAACTTTCTCTCTCCTCTTTACTCTCCATTAATTTTCTTCTTCTTCTTCCTTCTTCCACACAACTCTCCAACCCATAGGCAAGTGCACCTTGCCATCAAATAAGCACCACTTTTTATTTGTCCATTAACTAGATTTGGCCATGGAGAACAACTTTAGAACTTAACATTTTGTGATTTGGAGCTTTCTATTTTCTAGATCTAGATTTTAACCATTTTCGAAAATCCTTGGTTTTGATCTATTAAACTTCGATTTTTGCATGTTTTGATGCTTTCATGTGGAAGAGAATTTGATTTTACTCAAGTTAGAACTTTGGAAATCTAGATTTGGTTTTGATTTGATCAAGTTATGAAGAATTGAAGTTTGAAAGTTCTTGGAGTTCTTCTCGGGTTGGAGAAGCAGCCCTCTCGACCTGCGCTCTTTAGCGCAAGGCCGATTGCACAGCTCACCCTTTGGTGAACTGCGCACCTTCCTTCTCGGCCAGCGTCTTCATTGCGCATAGCCGATTGCGCCCGGCCTCTTGGGCTGGACCGCGCATCTCCCTTGGCGCACTAACCCCTGCGCAGTTAGCCTCGCGCAATCCACCCTCGCGCAATCCACCCTCGCGTAATCCACCCTCGTGTAATCCACCCCTGCGCAATCCTCCTGTGCGCAATCCATCTGCTGCGCCATCCACTCCTGCGCAGTTGGTACCCTGCGCAGCTCACTCCTGCGCAGTTGGTACCCTGCGCAGCTCATCCTGTACAGTTGGCCTCCTGGCGCACTTGACTCCTGCGCAATCCAACCCCCTGACCCCTTGCGCAAACCATTGGCTCTTAGAGATTTGGTTTTATTTTCTTTAAGCCTGACCCCTTGATTTTACTTAATATGTTTGGAATGTCTATTGTACATGGCATGGTATGCCAAGGACCTAGCATAACACGACAGTGACCCGTAGTGGTGCACTCCTGACATGACCAACCTGACATGACAGTGACCCGTAGTGGTGCACTCCTAACAAGCACCCTGACATGATTTATCTTAATAACTTGATAGTGGCCCGTGGCGGCGCACTCCTGACTTGACTTGTAACTTGTAACTTGTAACTTGACTCGTATAATCAACTTGACACCGTGGGTGTTCCTGCTTGCTTGCTTGTACAATCCACTTGTCTTGTCTTGCATCATGTCTAGGACGTGACTTCCTGGGTACCACGGCCAGGGACTCGCGCTAAATTGGATTAGGCTAATGATTAGATCAAACTAGAACATGGAGAATTCCCAGTCACAGGCAATCTCGTTATTTGGGCGCTTTAATGGACTTGTCGCTTGCCGACGAGTAGAGCACATTTCCAGCACACTGTCATGTGTTGCACCCTCTAAGTCACCTAAGGGTATATCGTTTCCTGGGCGATGTACCCAACCATACTCTCAACCCGCGGAAGGATAACTGGATAGTCTGCAGGGCTTGGGACTGGGAGTTTCTCACTTGCATCTTGTTAGTAATTAGGCTTGTGATAACCCTAGTTAGTTAAAGTAGTAAGCCATAGTACTTGCTTGGCCGATTGTGAATGGATGGTGTCCAGCCTTGTCTAAGTCTTGTCTAGCTCCAGTACCTGCTATCTCCTGAGCATGTTTGTTTTACTTATCTTAACGATAAATGAGTAGAGATAGTGAGCTATTCAGACGAAGGGTTACAATCCCGGTCCTTGTTTGGTTTAAGGATTGTAACCTGGCTCCCGGAATGGTTCCACGTCCCTAGTCGTTTATCGCCCTGTGTACTTTACTACTTATACTTCTTTTATTCTTTATGTTGTGATATGCTGGCTTTTGTTCTTATTTGTGGCCTCTCTTGTGGCACTTGCTCTTTCTGGGGTTTGACCCAGCTGGTTTTGTGTGGCCAGATTTCGGAGCAGCTCCCGAGGATCTACCAAGCTTCCAGCCCAATGGTGAACACTAGACGGAACCCGGGCCAAGAGTGGGTTTTTCTTTTGTTTCACCCACTTATATGTAAATTTATTCTTTTGAGGCGTTTAGCCGACGAGCACCTGTTAGCTCGATGCATATTTACTTACTGTCTGCCTACGGGCTGTAAACATGATTAACAAATCCTAGGGTTGATCATGTATGACTGAACTCTTGCTAGTCCTATCATTTTGTACGACTAGCTTCATGATCATCCAATATGTAATATTTGGGATGCCTTATATATATATATTTGATGCTCTAATATCTTGTAACTCTGTTAATTGCTTGAGATTGAGACAATAGGCTTGACCTTAAGAGACTGCTGGCTTGTAGTAAACCCTCATATCTAGACAGCCGCGACCGTATAGTTGAGATGTATTCTATTTCAATATACGTAGCTGGCTATGTCTGCCCCCGCTCTCCAGTATTCTGGTTCTGGGGCGTGACATGGTTTAAGTGGTGGCCCATACAGGTCTTGGCATTCAAGAAATGTGAGGGTTTACCGAATAGATGTCTCAATCAATATTCGTCATTGATCTCTGCTCGTATCTTCAAATCCCTGAGAATCTCGACCTGATCACATTGCTTGTATCATTGATCTGTCCTGGTCCTTTCCTTATTGTTCTCTATGTCGTCTTCTTCAGCGGCATTACTCCCGGACCTGCCAACCAGCCAGAGGAAGCTCGACAAGCACCCCAGCGCCAGGAAGATCAAGCTCAGCACTCTGGAGTAGCCTCCCGAGTTATGCTTCCCGGAGGCTCGAAACCTCCAGTTCAGGCAGCTCCGCCCGCTTAACCAGCTAGACAGGATGAGGGACCTTTGGTAGGGCTTATCAGAGAACTACTTGCATCCCAAGATCGTCGAGGCGACGCCTTGTACCAGGAAGTTCATGATGCACTAAATCGAGGAGGTCCCCAAGGGAATCAGGCGGCCAACAGTTTCAAGCGCATGAATCCTCCCTTCTTTGACGGCAGTGAAGATGCGATTGCCGCAGACGCTTGGCTTCAGGATACCGAGGTGGTTCTAGAAGCAGCTAGGACGCCTGAGAATGAGAAGGTGGCGGTGGTACGCCTACAGTTGTTAGACTTGGCTCACGATTGGTGGGCGGCTCAGGCCATGGGGTTAGCGGCACCAGTCACTTAGGCGACGTTCAGAGAGAGGTTCCAGACAAAGTACTTCGATGCGGTGGCACGGTATGACCTGCAGACCCGGTTCACCAACTTGAAACAAGGAGGCAGGACGGTCGATGGCTATACGACCGAGTTTTCCAAGCTGGGTAGGTTCGCCCCCACCTTGGTGGCAACCGAGTTCGATAGGGCTCAGCAATTCTAGCAAGGGCTGCACTTAGAGATATTATTGGCTGTGGAGCAGTTCGAGCACCAGACGTTTGATGCAGTGTTGAAGGCAGCAAGGAGGCATGAGTATACCTCCCGGAGAATTGTGGACAGGACCGGAGGCAGGAAGCGGTCCCACAACCAGATGCACCAATCTTCAGCTCCAGCCCCGGCAGCTAGGGGTATAACCATTGGGACTCCGAGGCGGGCGGCCTCAGTGACGTCGGTTCAGCATTCGACCCCGACGTACCCGCAGCAGCAGAAGCAGAAGCAGTCTTCCGCGGTGGGATGTTCTCATTGCGGGAAGCCGGGCCATGTAGTGGCAGAGTGTCATAGGGCATAGGGATTGTGCCTGGCTTGTGGAGGAGCAGACCACCAGATAGGGACCTGCCCGAATAGGGGAGGTCCATCATCATCCAACCTTTCTAGTTCTTCGGTGAGAGGACCAGCCCCAGCTCCAGTTCAGCAGCAGCAGCAGTACCCGAGGCCATTGTTGCCTCAGGCCCAGGCCTTTCAGCAGCAGAACCAGTAGCAGATCACCCAGGCTCCAGCACAGAACCGACAGAGGGGTTTCCAGCAGAGAGGACCCGCAGCTAGAGGTCAGGCTATGATGATGACCATGGAAGAAGAAGTTGCACCAGGTGAGGTAGTGGCAGGTACTATTCTCGTCAATACCTTTCCAGCATCTGTATTATTTGATTCTGGTGCATCGCATTCATTCATGTCTGCACGATTCGCGACACGGATAGGGTTGGAGCCCGAGTTATTATCAGTGAGGCTCAATATACTTACTGGTAATGGTCTTGTGGGAGTAGATCGAGTGTTTTCCTCGTGTCGGATCGTAGTTAGCGGTAGAGAGTTTTCCGCTAGGCTCATAGAGTTCCCTATGGCAGACTATGATGTAGTCCTAGGCATGGATTGGTTGAGGAACTATTATGCTAGGATAGACTGCCATGCTGGCAGAATTGTCTTTAGTATTCCCGGAGAGCCAGAGTTTTTATTTTCTAGAGGCGCCGTAGAGCCATCTCCTCCAGTATTGCGGATGGCAGTAGCAGCAGTGCAGTTGCCCCGGATAGTTGAAGAGTTTCTAGATGTCTTCCCAGAGGAACTTCCAGGGATGCTACCAGAGCGGGAGATCGAGTTCACCATCGACTTGATTCCTGGGACAGCACCAGTATCAGAGCGAGTCTACAGAATGGTGCCTTCAGAGTTGGAGATTTTGTACAAGATGAATGAAGAACTCAGGACCAAGGGATTCATTCGTACAAGTGGATCGCCTTGGGGAGCCCCGATGCTTCTTGTGAAAAAGAAGGATGGTACGTCTAGGCTATGTGTTGATTATCGTACCTTGAACTCAGTGACAATCAAGAACAGATATCCTCTCCCGAGGATAGATGACTTGTTTGATCAACTCAAAGGGGCTTCAGTTTTCTCGAAGATAGACTTGCGGTCAGGATACCACCAGATCAGAGTCAGAGAGCAGGACATCCCGAAGACGGCGTTCAGATCTAGGTACGGGCATTGGGAGTTTCTAGTTATGCCCTTTGGAGCGACCAATGCGCCGGCAGTGTTCATGGACCTCATGAACCGTATTTTTATGCCTTACTTGGATCAGTTTGTGATAGTATTCCTTGATGACATCCTGGTCTATAGCAAGAGTAAAGCAGAGCACGAGCAGCATCTCAAAATTGTCCTCCAGATTCTCAGAGAGCACCAGTTGTACGCCAAGTTCAGTAAATGCGAGTTCTGGCTCGATCGCATTTCTTACTTAGGTCACATCATTACCAGAGGAGGAGTGGAAGTGGATCCCCAGAAGATTGTGGCTATCGAGACATGGCCAGTACCCAGCTCAGTGGTAGAAGTTCGCAGCTTTCTTGGATTGGCCGACTACTACCGGCGGTTCGTCTCTGATTTTGCAAGGATTTCAGCGCCGATGACCCAGTTGACCCGCAAGGATGTGCCCTTCGTTTGGACAGCAGAATGTCAGGAATCATTTGAGAAGTTGAAGCGAGGTTTGATAACGGCTCCCATTCTCACCCTTCCAGATGGGACCGGAGGATTCACAGTTTATTGCGACGCTTCAGGCAGAGGATTGGGATGTGTTTTGATGCAGCATGGGAAGGTAATTGCTTATGCATCACGTCAACTCCGTGATCATGAGAAGAATTACCCGACCCACGACTTGGAGCTAGCAGCAGTAGTGTTTGCACTTAAGTTGTGGAGGCACTACTTGTACGGAGACAGAGTGGAGATATTTACTGATCATAAGAGCCTGAAGTATGTTTTCACCCAGAAGGATCTTAATATGCGGCAGAGAAGATGGCTCGAGCTACTGGTGGACTACGATATGGATTTGCAGTATCATCCAGGGAAGGCCAACGTTGTAGCAGATGCGTTGAGCCGGAGAGCTGGAGTTTATTTTCTGACGGCGCAACCAGAGTTATTGTCGGATCTTCAGAAGATGGGAATAGAAGTTGTCTTCCCTTCCAATGTGGCCTTGATGGCCAGCCTACAGATTCAGTCCACCATAGTTGAGAGGATCCGGACCGCACAGTTAACAGATTCCAAGATTCAGCGGCTCAGAGCAGAGTGCGAGGCAGGGAGAAGGCCAGAGTTATGTATTTATGAGGATGGTACACTTCGACATGGCACGCATCTTTGTGTACCCAGTGGAGATATCAGACAGGAAGTCATGGCAGAGGCTCACAGTTTGCAGTACTCCATTCACCCAGGCGGTACGAAGATGTACAGAGATATTCGTCAACACTTTTGGTGGAATGGTATGAAGAGGGAGATAGCCCGGTATGTCTCTCGATGTTTGATTTGCCAACAGGTCAAGGCTGAACATCAGAGGCCAGCTGGACTTCTTCAACCTTTACCGATCCCAGAATAGAAATGGGAGCACATAACCATAGATTTCGTGACTGGGTTACCCAGATCTCCGACAGACAGAGATGTTATTTGGGTCATTGTGGACAGGCTTACCAAGGTGGCACACTTTCTTTCATTTAGAGTTGGACAGTCAACGGCACAGCTAGCAGAGATGTATCTCAGGCAGATCGTCAGACTTCACGGAGTGCCAGTCAGCATAGTATCAGACAGGGATACGAGATTCACATCGCACTTCTGGCGCAGTCTTCATCAAAGTTTGGGGACTCGTCTCAAGTTCAGCTCAGCCTATCATCCGCAGACAGATGGGAAGTCAGAGCGTACTATACAAACTCTCGAAGATATGTTGCGGTGATGTACCCTTGACTTCGGTGGTTCGTGGGAGGATCACCTGCACCTGGTGGAATTTTCGTACAACAATAGTTTCCAGGCCAGTATCCAGATGGCACCCTTCGAGGCTCTGTATGGTAGGAAGTGCAGATCCCCGTTAGCATGGGACGATGTCGGAGAGAGGCAGATTCTTGGTCCAGAACTGATTTCTCAGACGGTTGAAGTGGTCAGGAGAGTCAGAGATCACCTCCGAGTTGCTCAGGATCGCAAGCGCCATTGGGCCGATGCTCATCGGCGTCCCTTAGAATTTGTCGTCGGCGACCATGTATTCCTTAGGATCTCGCCTACCCGCAGTGTCATTCGTTTTGGCGTGCGGGGAAAGCTTAGTCCTAGGTATATAGGGCCGTTCGATATTCTAGAGCGAGTAGGCGATGTGTCCTATCGTCTCGCTCTTCCGCCGTCGCTAAGTGAGGTACATGATGTATTCTATGTATCCCAATTACGACGGTACATCCCGGACCCGAGCCATATCCTAGATCATTCGGAATTGGTTGTTGGTACCAACCTTTCGTATGAGGAGAGGCCCGTGTCTATTTTGGACCGGAGGGAAAAGACGCTCAAGAACAAGAATATTAACTTAGTTCGTGTTGCTTGGGGTCATCACTCTCTAGGTGAGTCAATGTGGGAGCGTGAGGACGACATCCGATCGCGATATCCCTACCTGTTTGACTCGTGAGGTATAATGTCTTTCTTATGCCTTACGCTTTCCCTTCCTTGCTTGCATTGTATGATTGTATGATTGAACTGCTTAACGTAGCTTGCCTGTGCTTAGTATAGCTTGTCGTGGCAATCTCTAGCTCCTTGATTAAATTCCGAGGACGGAATTCTTTGAAGGTGGGTAGAGTTGTCCCCCCCATTTTCTGTATTACGTATTTATGCTCGTATTTGATTTTGGCACGTATTTTAATTTTCTCGACTTGCGGATTTTGGTTTCTCGTAAATGGGTTTTGGACCATGGCTTGGTTTTATTTTATGGAAGTTGGTTTGGTTTGGTTCATCATGAGTGGAACACTTTAACCTACACTCTACCCTCAACACAACACAACCACCCTCATTATATCTCCACCAAACTTTCTCTCTCTTCTTTACTCTCCATTAATTTTCTTCTTCTTCTTCCTTCTTCCACACAACTCCCCAACCCATAGGCAAGTGCACCTTGCCATCAAATAAGCACCACTTTTTATTTGTCCATTAACTAGATTTGGCCATGGAGAACAACTTTAGAACTTAACATTTTGTGATTTGGAGCTTTCTATTTTCTAGATCTAGGTTTTAACCATTTTCGAAAATCCTTGGTTTTGATCTATTAAACTTCGATTTTTGCATGTTTTGATGCTTCCATGTGGAAGAGAATTCGATTTTACTCAAGTTAGAACTTTGGAAATCTAGATTTGGTTTTGATTTGATCAAGTTATGAAGAATTGAAGTTTTAAAGTTCTTGGAGTTCTTCTCGGGTTGGAGAAGCAGCCCTCTCGGCCTGCGCTCTTTAGCGCAAGGCCGATTGCGCAGCTCACCCTTTGGTGAACTGCGCACCTTCCTTCTCGGCCAGCGCCTTCATTGCGCATAGCCGATTGCGCCCGGCCTCTTGGGCTGGACCGCGCATCTCCCTTGGTGTACTAACCCCTGCGCAGTTAGCCTCGCGCAATCCACCCTCGCGCAATCCAGCCATGCGCAATCCACCCTCGCGCAATCCACCCCTGCGCAATCCTCCTGTGCGCAATCCATCTGCTGCGTCATCCACTCCTGCGCAGTTGGTACCCTGCGCAGCTCACTCCTGCGCAGTTGGTACCCTGCGCAGCTCACCCTGCGTAGTTGGCCTCCTGGCGCACTTGACTCCTGCGCAATCCAACCCCCTGACCCCTTGCGCAAACCATTGGCTCTTGGAGATTTGGTTTTATTTTCTTTAAGCCTGGCTCTTCTATAGTCCTATATATATTGATATTGTATTAGATATTTTACGCCCATTTGTCATGAACTTGATTTTACTTAATATGTTTGGAATGTCTATTGTACATGGCATGGTATGCCAAGGACCTAGCATAACACAACAGTGACCCGTAGTGGTGCACTCCTGACATGACCAACCTGACATGACAGTGACCCGTAGTGGTGCACTCCTAACAAGCACCCTGACATGATTTATCTTAATAACTTGATAGTGGCCCGTGGCGGCGCACTCCTGACTTGACTTGTAACTTGTAACTTGTAACTTGACTCGTATAATCAACTTGACACCGTAGGTGTTCCTGCTTGCTTGCTTGTACAATCCACTTGTCTTGTCTTGCATCATGTCTAGGACGTGACTTCCTGGGTACCACGGCCAGGGACTCGCGCTAAATTGGATTAGGCTAATGATTAGATCGAACTAGAACATGGAGAATTCCCAGTCACAGGCAATCTCGTTATCTGGGCGCTTTAATGGACTTGTAGCTTGCCGACGAGTAGAGCACATTTCCAGCACACTGTCATGTGTTGCACCCTCTAAGTCACCTAAGGGTATATCGTTTCCTGGGCGATGTACCCAACCATACTCTCAACCCGCGGAAGGATAACTGGATAGTCTGCAGGGCTTGGGACTGGGAGTTTCTCACTTGCATCTTGTTAGTAATTAGGCTTGTGATAACCCTAGTTAGTTAAAGTAGTAAGCCGTAGTACTTGCTTGGCCGATTGTGAATGGATGGTGTCCAGCCTTGTCTAAGTCTTGTCTAGCTCCAGTACCTGCTATCTCCTGAGCATGTTTGTTTTACTTATCTTAACGATAAATGAGTAGAGACAGTGAGCTATTCAGGCGAAGGGTTACAATCCCGGTCCTTGTTTGGTTTAAGGATTGTAACCTGGCTCCCGGAATGGTTCCACGTCCCTAGTCGTTTATCGCCCTGTGTACTTTACTACTTGTACTTCTTTTATTCTTTATGTTCTGATATGCTGGCTTTTGTTCTTATTTGTGGCCTCCTTTGTGGCACTTGCTCTTTCTGGGGTTTGACCCAGCTGGTTTTGTGTGGCCAGATTTCGGAGCAGCTCCCGAGGATCTACCAAGCTTCCAGCCCAATGGTGAACACTAGACAGAACCCGGGCCAAGAGTGGGTTTTCCTTTTGTTTCACCCACTTATATGTAAATTTATTCTTTTGAGGCGTTTAGCCGACGAGCACCTGTTAGCTCGATGCATATTTACTTACTGTCTGCCTACGGGCTGTAAACATGATTAACAAATCCTAAGGTTGATCATGTATGACTGAACTCTTGCTAGTCCTTTCATTTTGTACGACTAGCTTCATGATCATCCAATATGTAATATTTGGGACGCCTTATATATATATATATATTTGATGCTCTAATATCTTGTAACTCTGTTAATTGCTTGAGATTGAGACAATAGGCTTGACCTTAAGAGACTGCTGGCTTGTAGTAAACCCTCATATCTAGACAGCCGTGACCGTATAGTTGAGATGTATTCTATTTCAATATATGTAGCTGGCTATGTCTGCCCCCGCTCTCCAGTATTCTGGTTCTGGGGCGTGACAAGGCCTGTCCAGAAAAGAGGGATTAGCCTAGAGTACATACTGGTGAATAGAAGCCTGTGACACACATGGTAAATCCTAATTCATGAAATAAATCTTTAGGATAGAGTTAATCAGATTTATATAAGAAGGGGTGTCCTGGACAAGGGAGAGGGGTGCTCTCATGCATCACGAACAGGGGTTAACACAGATAGCTGTGGCATACTTGGGGTGCCATACCTGAACCAGGGGGGCTAAGGAGTATCCAAAGGGTATTCATACAACACATATACCCATGAGTAGAGTAGATGAAGAAAAGTTATAGAATATGTAGGTGCCTTAACCAACAGAGGGTTGAAAAGGGTACATTGGGTAACAGGAATAGATGGGACCACTCATTAGGCCAATAGGTTTACCCAGGTGTAGACTAGAAGCTTGCAGGCTGTATTTACAACCTGTCGTACCTTAAAATTTGAGAGTCACTGCTACACTGTCCATGTACATTAAGAAGGAAAGAAATTCCTGGGTATTGACTTGTGCTTTAATTCCCAGGAACACTACCATTGTCGAGTACATAAAGAGTTTAGTGAGATAAGTGTTGGAAGATAAGTGTAGGAGAATTAGATTTGGGTGCAAGGATGTGTGCTCACACCTGTGAAGAAAGGAAGCAAGATGTGGAGGCTATGGGTATTGTATGTTAAAGTATGTGTTATACTGGCCATAGAACAAGTAGGTATCAGGACAGAGTAACTCAGTACCAGGGGTAACCAGTAGATGTAATCCCCCTACAGGGAGTAGGACATGGGCAATAGCAGTAGTAGTAACTTACCACCAGACAGGGAGTATGGGAGCATCAGTAGCTAGGGTTACCTGTTCTAAAGGCTGACACAGGAATATATAGTTGACATAACAGAGACACCAATATGGAGAACAGATGAAGTATCAGCCCCTACCTATGACCTATATTCAGACCTTTATATGTATCCTTGAGTTCAACCTTTGCATTAGTCCATATTAGAGAGTATGCAATGGCAATGGCTTGATCATTGTTAATCAATGTTCTTCTCATAAGTTATTAATGAACTTTCATGATTGATGTTGATATTCGATAGGAACAGCTAGTATAGGTTATTTATACAGTTGAAGCTCATGTTCCTTTCTCTTGCCTATATGATGACATTTTCTGCCATCAATATATAAGTAGGATATGATGTAGGTGTTCGATATAATGGCCAGTAGTACATGGGTTCAGAAGTGTGCACAGATGAAGTACCAAATATCTGTAGGTATCTTGGCAATAGGTATAATGGTGCCCTGTATCTAATTTAGTACAACCTGGGATAGGGAACCTCCTGACTAGGCCCACATAGCAGTGGCTATAATACCACTTTTACGGCAGGCCAATTTCAGGGTGAGCAGATTCAGAGCTCTGTAGTTAGCCTATACCAACTGCTACCTAAACACAAGACTTGTAAGGGTCGAGGGGGTAATCCACAACTATGCAGACAGGTAAAAAAGGAGTAGAGTAATGGGAGTTGCTAAGGACAGCCAGAGGAACTGGTACGAGTGAGGAATGGATGTATATAGAAGGTTATATAGGACTCTAAAGCAGAATAGGTAGGCCATGTATCTATATGCATAGAACAGTTATATGGATACTAATATTAGGCAAGCAACATGTTAGGTTAGTCAACTACATAACAGTAAGAATAATTTGCTCTTGGATATCAGTCTCTATGTGCCAAGGCTAGAAGAGGTTAGAGTATACTTAGAGTATAGGTGTTGACCAGCAAGGTGAAATGACAATAGACACATACCTCCTAACATATAGCAAACAAGCCAAGTAGATAGATTATCCTTGATTTCAGCTTATTTATTGACATGATAAAATTATCTAATAGGTTACTTGGACTTGACTCAGTGCTCGACCCGTGACAGAAGCTCAGGACCACATGCAAGTATATCTTGCCTTTCGTTACAGCCTTATTTACATGCTTATCTGCTTTCATTATCCCGTTGATTGCTGACATGTGCTTCATCATTGCTCACAGTTAGCCTTGTAGCCTTATTTGAATATATTTTTCACTGGTACTGGTTTGAGTTGTATCGTAGGACGATCATGTTATAAACTGAACTACTATTCCCTTATTTTGATTTCTTACAACCTGCGAGTCCATACACGGAGCGAGGGTTGATCGTTTGCACCTGCGAGTCCACACACGGGACGAGGGTGACTTGTCTTGAAGCTGACCGGCGAGTCCACACATGGGGCTAGGGTGACTTGTCTTGAAGCTAACCTACGAGTCCACATTCGGGGCGAGGGTTAGTGATTAGTTCAAACCTGCGAGTCCACACTCGGGGCGAGGGTTTAGTATTCCATTGATCTCTTGTTTACTTGTTCTCTTGCAGTTCATTTATGCGTAGTCGTTCATACATTCATGTCATGTGATCGTTAGTATTTTTCTGTTTATATCCTGGATTTCTTTCATGCATGATAAACTGTTAGAAAGACTTGCATATTGTGTATCTTGCTAGTCCTCTGAGGACCTAATGATCTCTTCAGGTTAGTCGAGTATTGAGCCAGGTGCACACGAGCTGGTTTGAGCCAGCATCAGATTATGGTATCCTTGCAGCAGGGGTTGTCTTTGAGTAGCAGTTGTTCTCAGTTACTTGTTTTATGTCTTTACTTTATTCCGTCTAATTGTAGTGGATTTGTGTCCACCGGACGTAACTGGAATTCTTGATAAATATGAAACTTTATTTTATATTGTCATTCTATATTCAGTCTCATTTGAGTTGATTGTGTCATATTTCTGTGGATGAGATCTAGATTTCCTTGTTAGTTCTATAGATTCCGTGACTTGTATATGTATTAGACATCGTTCTACCGCCGACACTGCGGCGTAGGCTAGACTTGGACACGCCTCGTATCCGAAAAACGGGTGCAGATCATGACAAGTTTTTTTGGTGGCCCATGCAGGTCTACGTTAATCACTTCGGTTACATTACTGTACCGTCTTGAGCCTGCACATAGGATTAGAAACTTAGGATCTCATCCACGTGTCTTAAAAACAGTATTGATCTCTGTCCTTGATTTCTATTGAATCTTTGACTTGCATCCTGCTTGAAATCTTCATACCATCTAATGTTTTTCTTTTATTGCAGTAAATGGGTTCTCAAGACAGGAACAACGTTTCTCTGAACACCCCACCGGCTGTAGGAGGATTCTTCACTTACATGACCCAGCCGACGCAGAGAGGCCAGCTTACTCATCGGGACGACCTGGCTCAACCGTAATACCCGAGATTCTGCAGAGACGACATTATACCACCAGCACAAGTTCTGCATCCAACACCTACCATGCACCCTACACCGGCGATATATCCAGCTCCTATGATGCATCCAGCACCAGCGACGTATCCAGCACCTCCCATATACCCGTACATATTCTGCCTCCGCCACCTACACTGGACAACGTTGCTCTCCTCAGAATCTTCCAGCAGCTCAGCACTTCCCAGATGCGGCAGGCCGACGCCTTTCGTGGCACCTTGAGAGAGGCTCTCCAGACTAGAGACGCTCCACGACCGCGTCCTGGAACTTCCAAGAATTTCATGGACCTTAGGCCCAGGGAATTTAAGGGGACGTAAGGGATTCTCTACGCGGACGAGTGGTTAGAGAACGTGGATCGAATTCTTTGGATGACTCGAGTTCCTGAAGACCTGATCAGATCGAGTCAGCTTGCATGCAGCTTTACGACATCGCCCGCACGTGGTATAGAGACGAGCCTCGATTCACCGCACCAGATGTGACTTGGGAGGAGTTCAAGAAGCTGTTCAAGACGAAGTTCTATCCCAAAGCAGCCCATGAAGAGTTGGAGAACGAGTTCGAGAGCTTGGAGGAGGGCAACCTCTCTATCGATGAGTACATCGCAGAGTTCTCCCGCCTCAGTCGCTTCGCAGATGCCTTGACTCCTGCAGCCAAAGCCAAGAAATTCAGAAAAGGGCTTTCACATGAAATCCGCATAGCCATCGCCACCAGCCAGGCCACAACTTACGAGAGAATCTTGAAGGTCGCACAGGCGATAGAAACAGAATTAAAGCGTAAGCGAAAGAGAGACAGAGACGCACACGGGGGAGGCAGTAGCTAACCGAGATCGGTAAAGCGATCCAATGCCCCAGAGAGGACCGCAGCACAGCAGTATCGTCAGCAGCTACAAGCAGCCCCATATCAAGTACAAGATGTTGCTACCTGCCAGTATTGCATGAAGAGGGGCCATATCCAAGAAGAGTGTCGCAAATGGTTAGGGTTGTGTTGGACTTGTGGTTCTGTCACGCCCCAGAACCAGAATACTGGAGAGCGGGGGCAGACATAGCCAGCTACGTATATTGAAATAGAATACATCTCAACTATACGGTCACGGCTGTCTAGATATGAGGGTTTACTACAAGCCAGCAGTCTCTTAAGGTCAAGCCTATTATCTCAATCTCAAGCAATTAACAGAGTTACAAGATATTAGAGCATCAATATATATATATAAGGCGTCCTAAATATTACATATTGGATGATCATGAAACTAGTCGTACAAAATAATAAGACTAGCAAGAGTTCAGTCATACATGATCAACCCTAGGATTTGTTAATCATGTTTTACAGCCCGTAGGCAGACAGTAAGTAAATGCATCGAGCTAACAGGTGCTCGTCGGCTAAACGCCTCAAAAGAATAAATTTACATATAAGTGGGTGAAACAAAAAGGAAAACCCACTCTTGGCCCGGGTTCCGTCTAGTTGTCACCATTGGGCAGGAAGCTTGGTAGATCCTCTGGAGCTGCTCCAAAATCTGGCCACACAAAACCAGCTGGGTCAAACCCCAGAAAGAGCAAGTGCCACAAAGGAGGCCACAAATAAGAACAAAAGCCAGCATATCAGAACATAAGAATAAAAGAAGTACAAGTAGTAAAGTACACAGGACGATAAACGACTAGGGACGTGGAACCATTCCGGGAGCCAGGTTACAATCCTTAAACCAGACAAGGACCGGGGTTGTAACCCTTCGCCTGAATAGCTCACTGTCTCTACTCATTTATCGTTAAAATAAGTAAAACAAATATGCTCAGGAGATAGCAGGTACTGGAGCTAGACAAGACTTAGACAAGGCTGGACACCATCCATTCGCAATCGGCCAAACAAATACTACGGCTTACTACTTTAACTAACTAGGGTTATCACAAACCTAATTACTAACAAGATGCAAGTGAGAATTCCAGTCCCATGCCCTGCAGACTATCCAGTTATCCTTCCGCGGGTTGAGAGTTATAGGTGGGTACATTGCCCGGGAGACAAATGTACCCTTAGGTGACTTAGAGGGTGCAACACATGACAGTGTGCTGGAAATGTGCTCTACTCGTCGGCAAGCTACAAGTCCATTAAAGCGGCCAGATAACGAGATTGCCTGTGACTGGAAATTCTCCATGTTCTAGTTTGATCTAATCATTAGCCTAATCCAATTTAGCGCGAGTCCCTGGCCGTGGTACCCAGGAAGTCACGTCCTAGACATGATGCAAGACAAGACAAGTGGATTGTACAAGCAAGAAAGCAGGAACACCCACGGTGTCAAGTTGATTATACGAGTCAAGTTACAAGTTATAAGTCAAGTCAAGTCAGGAGTGCGCCGCCACGGGCCACTATCATGTCAGGGTGGTCATGTCAGGAGTGCACCACTACGGGTTACTGTCGTGTTATGCTAGTTCCTTGTCATACCATGCCGTGTACAATAGTCATTCCAAATATATTAAGTAAAATCAAGTTCATGACAAAAGACGTAAGGATATAAAATGGACGTAAAATATCTAATAAAATACCAATATATATAGGGCTATAGAAGAGCCAAGCTTAAAGAAATAAACAATTCATCATAGACAAGTGGGTTGTGCAAGGGGGGTCAGGGGTTGGGCTGCGCAGGGTATGTACTGCGCATGGAAAAGCTGCGCAAGAGTTGCCTTGCACAAGGGTTAGGGTAGACTGCGCAGGGGTGGATTGCGCAAGGGTAGATTGCACAGAGGTGGATTGCGCAAGGGTGGATTGCGCAGAGGTGGATTGCGCAAGGCTGGCTTGCGCAGAGGTGGATTGCGCAAGGGTGGCTTGCGCATGGCTGGCTTGCGCCAGCGCAATCCAGCGCAGCGCAAAGCACTGGCTGAGGTCATGCGCAATCAGCCCTGCGCTAAAGAGCACAGGCCGGGGGTGCGCAATCGGCCATGCGCTAAAGAGCGCAAGGTAGAGGGATGTTCTTCCTGGCCGAGAGCAGGTCCAAGAACACCAAGAACTTCAATTCTTCATAACTTTGTCAAATCAAAACCAAATCTAGATTTTCAAAGTTCTAACTTGAGTAAAATCGAATTCTCTTCCACATGGAAGCATCAAAACATGCAAAAATCGAAGTTTAATAGATCAAAACCAAAGATTTTCGAAAATGGTTAAAACCTAGATCTAGAAGAATTTAAGCTCCAAATCACAAAATGTTAAGTTCTAAAGTTGTTCTCCATGGCCTAATCTAGTTAATGGACAAATAAAAAAGTGGTGCTTATTTGATGGCAAGGTGCACTTGCCTATGGTGTGGTGTTGTGTGGAAGAAGGAAGAAGAAGAAGTTGTAAGAAATTATTGGAGTTATAGAGGAGAGAGAAAAAGTTGGTAGGTTTTAAATGAGGGTG
This sequence comes from Iris pallida, assembly GCA_029216955.1. Lineage (NCBI taxonomy): Eukaryota > Viridiplantae > Streptophyta > Magnoliopsida > Asparagales > Iridaceae > Iris > Iris pallida. The sequence continues at coordinate 8,089,923 of JANAVB010034616.1, read as the reverse complement.
GTTGTGATGGAATGGAGGTGGAGAATAGGCTAAGGTGTTCCACTCATGATGAACCAAACCAAACCAACTCCACAAAATAAAACCAAGCCATGGTCTAAACCCATTTACGAGAAACCAAAATTCGCAAGTCGAGAAAATAAAATACGTGCCAAAAATCAAATTACGAGTACAAATACGAAATACAGGAGATAGGGGTGACAGGTTCCAACCAGCACATATCACGATTTTGTCCAAAGAGAAATGCGACTGCCCCACCACCAACCGCTCGAGGAGGACAAGCTTATGCCACGATCATGGAGAACCCGGCGGCACCACAAGGAGGAACTAACGGAAGTTCATAGTAGATTATAGTAGTAGTATTGGTGAGCCTATACACTACTAAAATCTGCTCAATTAGCGACGTAAATTTAGCGACATTCGTAAAACATCGCTAAATTGTGGACATTAGCGACGTATATTAGTTACATGAGCTAGTCATCACGAAACGTCGCTATGACGTCGCTAATAGCGACTAATTTAGCGACGTTAGTATGCTCGGGATGGGGCCCCTAGGAGGCTTGCATTATATATGTATGTATGTAGTATGTAGTATATTCGTTTTAGTTTTGAAGTTTATTCATATTTGCAGATATCTAGAAATGGCTATATCCATATATCTGCTAGACCGTTCGTGGATGTACAACCGCATTCGAGATGACATGTGCGGTGTGCGAGATGAATACATCGCCGGAGTAGAACAATTCCTCCAATTAGTGAAGGCGTTTCCTCAATCCATGGACGGCAGGGACATTAAGTGCCCGTGTGCAAAATGTCGGAACATAAAGTTTCAACCAGAATTGGATGTGACGTATCACTTATACACAAAAGATTTCCTTTCGAATTACTAACAATGGACCGCACACGGAGAGCTTGTACCATTAGCATTCCAAGCGGAGCCTTATGTGGAGCCTTATGTTGAGCCTTATGTGGAGCCTTATATGAATGTCCACAACCGAACTGGTGTCGACAATGAGTACGTGAACATGGTCTTCAACGCTGCGGGGACTAGTTTCGATCCATACAATCCTGACGCAGCTGAGGAGGCACCGAATGCCGATGCCGTGAAGTTCATGGAGTTGTTGGAGAATGCAAGGATTGCGCAGAGGTGGATTGCACAAGGCTGGCTTGCGCAGAGGTGGATTGCGCAAGGGTGGCTTGCACTTGGCTGGCTTGCGCCAGCGCAATCCAGCGCAGCGCAAAGCACTGGCTGAGGTCATGCGCAATCGGCCCTGCGCTAAAGAGCACAGGCCGGGGGTGCGCAATCGGCCATGCGCTAAAGAGCGCAAGGCAGAGGGATATTTTTCCTGACCGAGAGCAGGTCCAAGAACACCAAGAACTTCAATTCTTCATAACTTTGTCAAATCAAAACCAAATCTAGATTTTCAAAGTTCTAACTTGAGTAAAATCGAATTCTCTTCCACATGGAAGCATCAAAACATGCAAAAATCGAAGTTTAATAGACCAAAACCAAGGATTTTCGAAAATGATTAAAACCTAGATCTAGAAGAATGAAAGCTCTAAATCACAAAATGTCAAGTTCTAAAGTTGTTCTCCATGGCCTAATCTAGTTAATGGACAAATAAAAAAAGTGGTGCTTATTTGATGGCAAGGTGCACTTGCCTATGGTGTGGTGTTGTGTGGGGAAGAAGAAGAAGTTGTAAGAAATTATTGGAGTTATGGAGGAGAGAGAAAAAGTTGGTAGGTTTTAAATGAGGGTGGTTGTGATGGAATGAAGGTGGAGAATAGGCTAAGGTGTTCCACTCATGATGAACCAAACCAAACCAACTCCACAAAATAAAACCAAGCCATGGTCCAAACCCATTTACGAGAAACCAAAATTCGCAAGTCGAGAAAATAAAATACGTGCCAAAAATCAAATTACGAGTACAAATACGAAATGCAGGAGATGGGGGTGACAACTCTACCCACCTTTAAAGAATTTCGTCCTCGGAATTTAATCAAGGAGCTAGAGATTGCCACGACAAGCTATACTAAGCACAGACAAGCTACACTAAGCAGTTCAATCATACAATCATATAATGCAAGCAAGGAAAGGAAAAACGTAAGGTATAAGAAAGACATTATACCTTACGAGTCAAACAGGTAGGGATATCGCGATCGGATGTCGTCCTCACGCTCCCACGTTGACTCACCTAGAGAGTGATGACCCCAACCAACACGGACTAAGTTAATAGTCTTGTTCTTGAGCGTCTTTTCTCTCCGGTCCAATATAGACACGGGCCTCTCCTCATACGAAAGGTTGGTACCAACAACCAATTCCGAATGATCTAGGATATGGCTCGGGTCTCGGATGTACCGTCTTAATTGGAATACATGGAATACATCATGTACCTCACTTAGCGACGGCGGAAGAGCGAGACGATAGGACACATCGCCTACTCGCTCCAGAATATCGAACGACCCTATATACCTAGGACTAAGCTTTCTCCGTACGCCAAAACGAATGACGCCGCGGGTAGGCGAGATCCTAAGGAATACATGGTCGCCGACGGCAAATTCTAAGGGACGCCGATGACCATCGGCCCAATGGCGCTGGCGATCCTGAGCAACTCGGAGGTGATCTCTGACTTTTCTGACCACTTCAACCGTCTGAGAAATCAGTTCTGGACCAAGCATCTGCCTCTCTCCGACATCGTCCCATGCTAACGGGGATCTGCACTTCCTACCATACAGAGCCTCGAAGGGTGCCATCTGGATACTGGCCTGGAAACTATTGTTGTACGAGAATTCCACCAGGTGCAGATGATCCTCCTACGAACCACCGAAGTCAAGGGTACATGACCACAACATATCTTCGAGAGTTTGTATAGTACGCTCTGACTGCCCATCTGTCTGCGGATGATACGCTGAGCTGAACTTGAGACGAGTTCCCAAACTTTGATGAAGACTGTGCCAGAAGTGCGATGTGAATCTCGTATCCCTGTCTGATACTATGCTGACTGGCACTCCGTGAAGTCTGACGATCTGCCTGAGATACATCTCTGCTAGCTGTGCCGTCGACTGTCCAACTCTAAATGGAAGAAAGTGTGCCACCTTGGTAAGCCTGTCCACAATGACCCAAATAGCATCTCTGCCTGCCGGAGATCGGGGTAACCCAGTCACGAAATCCATGGTTATGTGTTTCCATTTCCATTCTGGGATCGGTAAATGTTGAAGAAGTCCAGATGGCCTCTGATGTTCAGCCTTGACCTGTTGGCAAACCAAACATCGAGAGTCATACCGGGCTATCTCTTTCTTCATACCACTCCACCAAAAGTGTTGACGAATATCTCTGTACATCTTCGTGCTGCCTGGGTGGATGGAATACTGCGAACTGTGAGCCTCTGCCATGACTTCCTGTCTGATATCTCCACTGGGTATACAAAGACGCGTGCCGTATCGAAGTGTACCATCCTCATGAATACATAACTCTGGCTTTCTCCCTGTCTCGCACTCTGCTCTGAGCCGCTGAATCTTGGAATCTGTTAACTGTGCTATCCGGATCCTCTCAACTATGGTGGACTGAATCTGTAGGCTGGCCATCAAGGCCACATTGGAAGGAAGAATCACTTCAATTCCCATCTTCTGAAGATCCGAAAATAACTCTGGTTGCGCTGTCAGGAAATAAACTCCGGCTCTCCGGCTCAACGCATCTGCTACAACGTTGGCCTTCCCTGGATGATACTGCAAATCCACATCGTAGTCCACCAGTAGCTCGAGCCATCTTCTCTGCCGCATATTAAGATCCTTCTGGGTGAAAACATACTTCAGGCTCTTATGATCAGTAAATATCTCCACTCTGTCTCCGTACAAGTAGTGCCTCCATAACTTAAGTGCAAACACTACTGCTGCTAGCTCCAAGTCGTGGGTCGGGTAATTCTTCTCATGATCACGGAGTTGACGTGACGCATAAGCAATTACCTTCCCATGCTGTATCAAAACACTTCCCAATCCTCTGCCTGAAGCGTCGCAATAAACTGTGAATCCTCCGGTCCCATCTGGAAGGGTGAGAATGGAAGCCGTTATCAAACCTCGCTTCAACTTCTCAAATGATTCCTGATATTCTGCTGTCCAAACGAAGGGCACATCCTTGCGGGTCAACTGGGTCATCGGCGCTGAAATCCTTGCAAAATCAGAGACGAACCGCCGGTAGTAGCCGGCCAATCCAAGAAAGCTGTGAACTTCTGCCACTGAGCTGGGTACTGGCCAAGACTCGATGGCCACAATCTTCTGGGGATCTACTTCCACTCCTCCTCGGGTAATGATGTGACCCAAGTACGAAATGCGATCGAGCCAGAACTCGTATTTACTGAACTTGGCGTACAACTGGTGCTCCCTAAGCGTCTAAAGGACGATCCTGAGATGCTCCTCATGCTCCGCTTCACTCTTGCTGTAGACCAGGATGTCATCAAGGAACACTATCACAAACTGATCCAAGTAAGGCATGAAAATACGGTTCATGAGGTCCATGAACACTGCCGGCGCATTGGTCGCTCCAAAGGGCATAACTAGAAACTCCTAATGCCCGTACCTAGATCTGAACGCCGTCTTCGGGATGTCCTGCTCTCTGACTCTGATCTGGTGGTATCCTGACCGCAAGTCTATCTTTGAGAACACTGAAGCCCCTCTGAGTTGATCAAACAAGTCATCTATCCTCGGGAGAGGATATCTGTTCTTGATTGTCACTGAGTTCAAGGTACGATAATCAATACATAGCCTGGACGTACCATCCTTCTTTTTCACAAGAAGCATCGGGGCTCCCCAAGGCGATCCACTAGCACGAATGAATCCCTTGGTTCTAAGTTTTTCAATCATCTTGTACAAAATCTCCAACTCTGAAGGCACCATTCTGTAGATTCGCTCTGATACTGGTGCTGTCCCGGGAATCAAGTCGATGGTGAACTCGATCTCCCGCTCTGGTGGCATCCCTGGAAGTTCCTCTGGAAAGACATCTGGAAACTCTTCAACTATTCGGGGCAACTGCACTGCTGCTACGGCCATCCGCATTACTGGAGGAGATGGCTCTACTGTGCCTCTGGAAAATGAAAACTCTGGCTCTCCGGGAATACTAAAGACAACTCTGCCAACATGGCAGTCTATCCTAGCATAATGGTTCCTCAACCAATCCATGCCTAGGACTATATCATAGTCTGCCATAGGGAACTCTATGAGCCTAGCGGGGAACTCTCTACCGCTAACTACGATCCGACACGAGGAAAATACTCGATCTACTCCCACAAGACCATTATCAGTAAGTATATTGAGCCTCACTGATAATGACTCGGGCTCCAATCCTATCCGTGTCGCAAATCGTGCAGACATGAATGAATACGATGCACCAGAATCAAATAATACAGATGCTGGAAAGGTGTTGACGAGAATAGTACCTGCCACTACCTCACCTGGTGCAACTTCTTCTTCCATGGTCATCATCATCGCCTGACCTCTAGCTGCAGGTCCTTTCTGCTGGGAACCCCTCTGTCGGTTCTGTGCTGGAGCCTGGGTGAACTGCTGCTGGTTCTGCTACTGAAAGGCCTGGGCCTGAGACAACAATGGCCTCGGGTACTGCTGTTGCTGCTGCTGCTGGACTGGAACTGGGGCTGTTCCTCTCACCAAAGAACTAGAAAGGTTGGATGATTTTGGACCTCCCCTATTCGGGCAGGTCCCTATCTGGTGGTCTGCTCCTCCACAAGCCAGGCACAATCCCTGTGCCCTATGACACTCTGCCACTACATGGTCCGGCTTCCCGCAATGCGAACATCCCACCGCGGAAGACTGCTTTTGCTTCTGCTGCTGCGGATACCACTACCAAAATAACCAGCTTTAGCGACGGCCAGATCCGTCGCTAGACCGTCGGTAACATGACTTACCGACGGCTTAGCGACGGATATTTGATGAAAATAGCCGTCGGGAAAAGCGTCGTCGCTATAATCTTCCCGTCGCTAAGCCGTCGGACAAATGATTAACCGACGGACTAGCGACGGATTACCGACGGCTGACTTTCAACGGATTAGCGACGGATTAGCGACTTATTTTCGTCGGTTTACATGCCATATAATATTAAAATATTCGTCGCGAAGCCGTCGTAAATAGGTCGGTAAAAGCGTATCAGAAAGGTCATGATACGCAAAATCAGTCGCTAGTCCGTCGCCATACCGTCGTTAACCGCGACGTTTTAGCGACGGCTTAGCGACGGCAAGGGCGTCGGCCTGGTTCTGGAAAGCTTCCATATTTCCAGAACCATGTCGACGGATAATTGGTCGCTAATCCGTCGCTAGTCCGTCGTCATCCTCGACATATTAGCGACGGATTAGCGACCAACTATCCGTCGCTAAGTCTCTGGAAATCTACCATATTTCCAGAACCATGTCGACGGATTCGCCGTCGCTAGGTAGCCGCTAGGTCGTCGCTAACTGCAAAATATTTATATCACCCAGGTAGCGACGGATTTGCCGTCGCTAGGTAGCCGCTAGGTTGTCGCTAACATTCACACACCCAGTTAGCGACGGAAATCCCGTCGCTAGTCCGTCGGTAACTGCAAATATCCGTCGCTAGTTAGTCGCTAGTCCGTCGCTAAATGCAACATTAAGAAAAAAAAATTACAGAAACATTCTATTTCACCAAATATCCAATATCCAATATCCAATATCCAATATCCAATATCCAATATCCAATATCAAACAGAAATATCCAATATCCAATATCCAATATCAAACAGAAATATCCAATATCCAATATCCAATATCCAAACATCCATGTACGATCAACAAATATCCAAATTCATAATATCCAATATCAAACAGAAATATCCAAACACAAATACACAAATTCATAATATCCAAACAAATTCATAATATCCAAACAGTACAAATATCCAAAAACAATACAAATATCATTGAGATGGGGGGGGTCGTCGATCGGCCCGGCGGATGTACTCTTCCACCATGTACGCCGGCACCTGGGACAACACATGCTCTGGAAGGTTGCGGAGCTGCTCTGCCGACATCATGTCCATGAGCCCAATGAGCGCAGTATCCGGTACCAGGCGGACCTCGGCATTACGGTCAAATGAATAACGTCCAGGGTCGGAAGGACCGGCAACCGCAGTAGACGTACCGGGAGCAGACGGATCTGGACCGGGAGCAGAAGAAGGACGCGGAAGGCGCTCCAGCACATCCGACATTAGACTCCGCATTTCCGACATATCGGAGGTGAGAGTCGCAAGCTGCTGCCTCATATCGTCCGACGGGGGCGCGGGAGGAGGCGGGGGCGGTGGATATCTCGGAGTCGCGCCCTGCAACGACGCCGCCATGGAACCTACGCCGTAGACGCGCCCTTTATTAAAGCCGCCGACAGACTCTACGAACACGTCGTCGTAGCGAGCCGCCATAGAAGAGGGCGTCTGGGTGGGCGTCGTCTCGCCGACAACCTCGGCAGGAGGCTCAATCTGACTAAGGGCCTCACGATATGCAGCCTATCCAATGAATGTGTTTATACTATAAGTTTTCCTAAGTTATAATCTAAATCCTATGTTTCCCTAAGTTATAATTTGAATCCTACGTTCACCTAATTAAGTTAACAATAATTATATTTCTAATATAAATCTCATAAACGTAATTACTTACATCAGTCGCCTGGGCCCTCGCGTCGACGAAGCTCCCGTCTGCCCGCCTCTTGTGTGTATGCAGGAATACATCGTAGGCGGTGACCGACTCCGGCTCTCTCTCCTCCTTTACCGCCTGTCGTGCCTGCATACGAAATATACGTCGAATTTAATTAACTACGTATATTAATAGTACCGAATTTAATAGTGAAATGAATTTGCGGTATCTCACCAAATCTGCACGCGTCGCTGCGTGGGGCTTTGAACCTCCTGTATGCAGAGCAGCGACCTGTCTGCTCGCCTTCGCTTTCTCTGATTTCTCCCTGTACTGAGCAGTATTCATCTTATCCAACATCTGCTCGTAGTACTCCTCCCGGAGCCACTTCTTCCTCGAATGTGCCGTACGAACGTCGTACACCGCATCCCGTATCTTCTTCCCGGCGGCGGCTTTGTAGGCCTTGCGAATCAACTCCTCGCGATGGGGGGGCCACCAGAACGTCGTCTGACATACAAATAAAATTATCACGTAATTAAAAAATTAGTGGATTAAAGAATAATTAATTATTAACCAAAAGATATATATATATACCTTCATCTCCTCGAGCCAGACGTACTGCATGTTATGAGGCACCTCAGAAAAATTGAGGTAAGGGCCATGGTAGTTTTCCCGAATAATTTGCCCGAGTATCCGGGCAGCATCAAACGGGAAAAACCTACAAAGAAGCAAAGACCGGATTATTAACTTGAATAAATGAAACAAATTTAATAAATTAACTTAAATTTACTTACGTATCACCCGCGGGCCATAACTCGCGTCGGTTCTCGCCTATCGGCCTCTCTGGAGGCGTCGGAGGATCCGCGGCTCCGCGGATGTACTCACCGGTAGCAGGATGAAGCTGAATCCGGGGGTACTCCAGAGCCCACCCTGCAGTAACTGATGGTGTACCCGCTGGTGCATCCGGGGGCGGAACGGATCCGCTAGCGGATGGAGTCTCAGGCCTCGATGAAGATGAAGGATGGGTCGCAGAGATAGATCGACGGCGGGAAGAGTCTGTGGCCGGGCTCTCCAGGTCGGGATCGGAGGACTCTATATCCGGGGTATGTGGAAGGCGACCACGACCGCTACCACCACGACCGCTACCATCACGTCCACGGCCGCTACCATCACGTCCACGGCCACCGCTACCACCACGCCCACCACGGCCAGTACCGCCACCACCAGCACCACCACGGCTACCACCAGCACGAGTGGTAGTGACCATGACCTGTAAATAGAACACATAAATATAATTAACAATATAGAAGTATAAATGAATATTAAACTGAACTAAAATATATATACCAGCAGGGCGGCGAGTGCCGTCAAGACAATGAGAACTAAGAGTGCCATCTGTAAAAAGAAAATCATACAATAAGTAGATGATCGAACGACAAAACCATAAACTGAAATAAGAATGTGTCCGTCTAAACTGAATTCACTAAGTTAGTTGTAAGTGCTTCTAATATATACCGATATTTAATCTAATCATCGTTATCGTCCTCGTCCTCATCGTCATCGTCATCGTTCTCATCCTCATTCTCATCGTCGACTTCATCTATATCATCATCCTCATCGTCGACTTCATCTGTATCATCATCCTCATCCTCATCCTCATCCTCTTCTTCTTCTTCTTCTTCTTCTTCTTCTTCTTCTTCAGGCTCAATACTTGGGACAAGACGCCTCTTTCTCCCCTGGTTGACAGCTAAGTCTTGTATATCAACCTCTTCCTCCCCTCTATTTTCCTCAGCATGAGGTATATCGACATCTTCCACGTCCATGGTATCCGATTGTTGTCCCATGTATTGGGGCTTCTCGATCTGGTCCTCTTGGTATGCTGGGTCTCCAACGTTAAATGTATTTCTAGATTTAATCTTGCATACTGCCCACCAGTCAAATCGATCTCTACGACGCCTTGGGTAGCTTGTATAGTAGACTTGAACAGCCTGACTTGCTATCGCAAACGTGTCGGACCCTCTATACCTCCTGCGATGATTTATATCGACGAATCCAAATTGTTTATCGATTCTCCAACCGATATTTGGTCTCGTATCGAACCACTCACATTTGAACATCACAATATGCATATCATATGGGCCACTATATTGTAAATCTACAATCTCCCGAAGCACTCCATAATAGTCAAAGTCCGGCTCGTCGTCATAGATGGTGCCTCTTATGCAAACACCAGAATTCTTGGTATCGAAGCCGTCATTGAGAAATTCGGCATTTATAGCATGCTGAGTTGACTTAAACTTGAAGCCATTAACGACATAGCCTGACAAAGTCTTTGCATGCTTCTTCGGTCCCAATGCCAAATAACGAATGCTCTCATTTATGAGTGTTGTTTCAGGCAATAAAACCTGTAAACATGTATTGATAATTTAAATATTTTAGCTGCATATATTTTAATGGTAGCCGCATAACATATTATCTCAGTTACTTACGTATTTACGAAACCAGGACGGAAAGGTACAATCAACCTCTCTTTGAAGTCCCTCATCTGTAATATATGGTGTCCTCATTTTGACTTCACCTCTAAATACACTGTTAGAGAGAATAAAAATAAGTGTAGTCACTTAATTCACCAAATTAGAGATTATAACGAGGCGTAGTCACTTACTTCTCCAAATCTCTCACTTCTTGTATGTCACAATTTAACAAGACATATCGGTGAGCGGTATCATACTCATCGTCGGTCAACCACCGTTTCTTACTAGCCCCAATAGGCTTGCCCCTTAAATTGAATATACCTCCATCGTCAACGTCTTCTTCATTCCTTTGAGGTCTATTTCGATTTGTCTCGACATGAGTATCGAAATAAATGGAGCAGAAATTTGACACCTCCTCGATAAGATATGATTCGCATATCGAAGCCTCTATATGAGCCTTGTTGCCAACTTTCTTCTTTAGATGGTGTAGGTACCTAAAGAGACAAATTATCTTGAGAATTAACAATGAATTGTAAAATCCACTTAAATTTCACTTAAATTATATCGGTTTTTATTTACCTTTCAAAGGGGTACATCCATCGATAATGAACAGATGCACCGACACGGGCTTCGTATGCTAGATAAATCGGTAGATGCTCCATGCTGTCGAAAAAGCCCGGTAGAAATATTTTCTCTAACTTGCAGATTGTTAAGACAATCTTCTCCTCAAGTTGTACCATATGTTGCACCGTCAGCTTAGTTGAACAGATATCCCTGAAGAATGTAGACAGCTCGGCCAACGGAACCCATACAGCAGAAGGCAACAACTCTCTCAAAGCAATGGGCAGTAATCTTTCCATAAACACGTGGCAGTCGTGACTCTTCATTCCCGTTAGCTTGCGTTCATTGAGATCAACGCATCTAGACAAATTCGAAACATAGCCGTCGGGAAATCTTAAATTAGATATCCACTTGCAGATTATTAATCTATCTTCCTTGCTCAATGTGTATGGCGCTATAGGCTTACTTAATTGTCCACCAGCACCCCTTTGTATCAAGTTCAGATGAGGACGCTTGCATATCTCGGCTATGTCTTGTCTTGCTTTTGGATTGTCCTTCGTCTTTCCTTTAATATCCATGACGGTATTGAAGACATTATCGAACACGTTCTTTTCGATATGCATGACATCAAGATTATGGCTTATAAGATTATCTTTCCAATAAGGCAAGTCCCAGAAGATACTCCGTTTGGTCCAGTTATGGCTTTGTCCGAACCCCTCGACACGATGGTTCGATGGATCTTCCATTGCGGTGGGCAATTCCTTTACAGCTTCCCAAATATCGTATCCCGAAAATCTGGCAGGAGGTTGAGAAAATTCTTGTTTTCCATATCTGAACGCGTCCTTATTCTTTCTCCAAGGATGGGTCGCGGGCAGAAATTGACGGTGACAGTCAAAGAAAGAAGTTTTTCCTCCATGCCTAAGGCGGAACGCCTTACTATTTTCCATGCATATCGGACAAGACATGTTGCCGTGCGTACTCCATCCCGACAGCATACCGTATGCTGGAAAATCATTGATTGTCCACATGAGTGAAGCTCTCATCTGAAAGTTCTGTTTCCTGGAAATATCATAAGTCGTGACGCCGATCTCCCACAGCTGTTTCAGCTCATCCACCAACGGCTGTAAATATATATCGATGTTCTTCGTCGGATTTTTAGGACCGGGTATGATAGCTGTCAGAAACATATAAGGAGTCTTCATACACATCCATGGTGGCAGATTGTAAGGGGTAAGAATGACCGGCCAGCATGAGTACTGAGATCCCGACTGTCCGAAAGGGGCGAAGCCATCAGCACATAGCGCCAGGCGTACATTTCTAGGCTCTGCAGCAAAATCTGGATGACACAAATCAAAATGTTTCCACGCCTCTCCATCCGAAGGATGTGACAATTCTCCTTCGTCCTTTATGCGTTCTTCGCTGTGCCACGTCATGTGTTCTGCTGTATTTAGAGACATATACATCCTCTGCAAGCGCTTCGTGATCGACAAGTAATGCATATACTTGTAAGGACGTCGTTTTCTAGTCGACTTTCCTTTTCCCTGTACTGGCTTGTAACGATCCGCATTACAGAAGCTGCAACTTTCTGATACGCAATTCTCTTTGTAGTACAACATGCACCCGTTGCGACAACAATCTATCTTCTCGTACCCCAGTCCCAGTTGTCGGACCATCATCTTTGACTTGTAGAAGTTTTTTGGTAGCTCTTTTGATTCCTTCGGTAACACCTCCTTGATTACTTCTGTGATCCGATTATAGCAAGCTTGTGGCAAGTTAAAATCAGACTTTATGTTCAACAACCGCATCGTCACTGACAGTGCGGAATGAGTCTCACAACCAGGATATAGAGAAGTATCTGCGTCCTGAAACATGTCATAGAACTCCTTCGCCTCGGGATTAGGATCCTCCGGATCAAAATTAGGCCCTGCCGCATCATACACCATATCTCGTGCAAGGTTCTGCAGATCTCCATAATCAACAGAGCATCCGTGGTCTTCGATGACATCCGTTGCAGCATTATCATCAAAAGCATAAGTAGCAGCTTCCGCAGCCTGTCTTTCCGAATATAGTTCACCTTGCGATGACCACAGGCCGTAATTACGTACGAAACCCTTACGGGTCAAATGATCTCTCACAGTCACCACTTCTTCGTAACGTCTATTGTGACATTTAACACATGGACACTTAATTTTGTTACCGTCCATGTACTGAGCTTTGCTCATTGCATAATTAAGAAATACTTCCACGCCTGCCTGAAAATCGTCACTCACACCAATTCTACTCTCGTGTTGCCGTTTGTACATCCATGTACGATCAACAAAATAACGACTCATCCTCAATTTGGATGTGAAAATCTGTATCGTAAGACAAACTAAACATAAGAATCTGTATCTTAAATTACATTCTCAGTTCGACCCAAGACAGTGATTAAGAATTTCTCAGGATTTAACAAACAGTAAACATTAAATAGGAAACTCAGATTTCAGGAACCAACTTACAGTGGGCATGTGTTCATGTGGGCTCAATCTTCAAATCAGTCTAAAAGGGATGAATCAATATCAAGTATTAAGGAAATAAAGTTAATTCTCAGTCCACATTTCACATACCATTCCTCATTCGAATCTCAGTCTAAATGATTTCTAGGCCAATCTAGGTCAAAGTCAACTCTAAGTCAAACCTGGTCAACTGTCTATGGCATACCACATATACCTATATACATATGTGAAATCCTCAATATATATATATATATATATATATATATATATATATATATATATATATATATATATATATATATATATACAAATATACATCCTCAACATCCAATCTAATATACTAACTCACCAAGAGCATTCACTCACACACAAAGGTTAAGGGCTGAAAACTGAGAACAGGATAAGGAGAAAATCTGGGAACAGTGGACATGTGTGTGTACCTATGGGTGTTGTGTGTGTAGAGGAAAATGTGTGTGATATGTGGTCAAGTGATGTGCAAGTGCAAGTGTCAAGCCAATGTGTCAAGGAGTGAGTGTGAGTAATTCCAACAATGTGTGTGGTGTCACATGTTTGTGAGTGTTCAAAATAGTAAGTACAATTATTGCGGTCAGAAGATAACTTTCTTTTGCTTACTTATTGCGGTCAGAAGATAACTTTCCAGTTGAAGCAAAAATTATATAATACAGTTACGACTATTCATATTTTATGGATTAGAGCGTTGGACAATTAACGTATGTACAATTTTATTTTATTTTCCTAAAACAAAGTTTTGGTAAGCAAATCGATGAAAAATTAAATAATTAGCGGGCCTAAGAGGGTTGATGTGTTAGTTGTTGTTGACATTGTTCATGTTGAGGGCTCTCTTAAAAGATAAGTGCAATTAATGCACATGATTTCTTTCTAATTAATACTTCAAACATATATAATGAGGAAAAGGAAACAAACATCTAACACACAAGAACACAAAAAAGCCTCCATGATCACGTCTCTCACTCGTTAGATCTCTCTGACTTGCATGTCGACAACGGTGAATTGGTCTTATTGAATCGATCCTTAATCTTCAAAAGTTGTTTATCTATAATTGCATAGAAATATTGAACATGATAATAAAATTTATTAGTAGTGTCTCATGCCATATAGAATACACAACACAAAACAAGACAATAGGGTTGGAGATGTTCTTACAAAATCACTTTCAAAGTGGTTTATTTTGAATAGATTTAATACGTGTCAATTTTTTGTTTGAGGATGAACAAATATTCTAGTTCTAGTAGATGAACAAAAATAGACTCAATATCATGCGGTTGTTCTCAGCAGTTGATTTTCAACACTATGGCGGGCGGGATCATAAATATCTGAACAAAGGAAAGAAACCCTAACCCTCACCCCCCTGCCCCTCCCCCCACCCCCCCAACCCTAACCCTCACCCCCCAGCCACCCTCACCCCCCCTGACCCTCCCCCCCACCACCCCTAACCCGAACCCGAACCCCCCCAGCCCCACATCACCCCCCAGCCCCCCACCACCCCTAACCCTAACCCGAACCCGAACCCCCCCAGCCACCCTCACCCCCCCTGACCCTCCCCCCCATTCACCACCCCCCCTCCCCCCGCCCTCTCCACCCCCCGCGAAGCCGACCCCCCCAAAACCAAAAATTAGTGAGAGAGAGAGAGAGAGAGAGAGAGAGAGAGAGAGAGATACCTGCGAGAGAGAGAGAGAGAGAGCCGCGAGAGTGTCGGAGAGAGAGAGCCGCGAGAGAGAGAGAGAGAGAGCCGCGAGAGAGAGAGTGTTTTGGGGGGAATGAAAAATTCCCCCCCGTCGGTTCAGTTTAAGTTAGGGCACAGAGTCTAGCGACGGAATAGCGACGGAATAAATTAGTCGCTAAACCGTCGCCAAATAAAAGCAGTGTTCCGACGGATATATCCGTCGCTAGTTAGTCGCTAAAGTTCCCGCCAATGCTTTAAAGATTTTGCCGCCAACATTTGCGACGAACAAGCGACGACAACTGAATCCGTCGCTAACGTTCGTCGACTGAGCGACGGAAAACCGACAAATTGTTACATTTAAAATTAAAAAAAATTATGTTATGTTGTCTGTCGCTAATCCGTCGCTAAGAAGTCGGAAACTGGTCGCTATTAGCGACGGAATCCTTCCGTCGCTAAACTTCCGTCGGTAAAGTTGGGTATTTTAGTAGTGTACGTCGGAGTTGAATGCTGAACCGACGTCACTGAGGACGCCCGCCTCGTAGTTCCAATGGTCAATCCCCTAGCTGCCGGGGCTGGAGCTGATGATTGGTGCATCTGACTGTGGGACCGCTTCCTGCCTCCGGTCCTGTCCATAATTCTTCGGGAGGTATACTCATGCCTCCTTGCTGCCTTCAACACTGTATCGAACGTCTGGTGCTCGAACTGCTCCACAGCCAATAATATCTCTAAGTGTAGCCCTTGCTGGAACCGCTGAGCCCTATCGAACTCGGTCGCCACCAAAGTGGGGGTGAACCTACTCAGCCTGGAAAACTCGGTCGCATAGCCATCGACCGTCCTGCCTCCTTGCTTCAAGTTGGTGAATCTGGTCTGCAGGTCGTACCGTGCCACCGCATCGAAGTACTTTGTCTGGAACCTCTCTCTGAACGTCGCCCAAGTGACTGGTGCCGCTAACCCCATGGCCTGAGCTGCCCACCAATCGCGAGCCAAGTCTAACAACTGTAGGCGTACCACCGCCACCTTCTCATTTTCAGGTGTCCTAGCTGCTTCTAGAACCACCTCGGTATCCTGAAGCCAAGCGTCCGCGGCAATCACATCTTCACTACCGTCAAAGAAGGGAGGGTTCAAGCGCTTGAAACTGTTGGCCGCCTGATTCCCTTGGGGACCTCCTCGGTTTAGTGCATCATGAACTTTCTGGTGCAAGGCGTCGCCTCGACGATCTTGGGATGCAAGCAGTTCTCTGATAAGCCCTACCAAAGGTCCCTCATCCTGTCTAGCTGGTTGAACGGGCGGAGCTGCCTGAACAGGAGGTTCTGAGCCTCCGGGAAGCATAACTCGGGAGGCTACTCCAGAGTGCTGAGCTTGATCTTCCTGGCGCTGGGGTGCTTGCCGAGCTTCCTCTGGCTGGTTGGCAGGTCCGGGAGCAATGCCGCTGAAGAAGACGACATAGGGAACAGTAAAGAAAGGACCAGGACAGATCAATGATACAAGCATGTGATCAGGTCAAGAATCTCAGGGATTTGAAGATACGAGCAGAGATCAAGGGCGAATATTGATTGAGACATCTATTCGGTAAACCCTCACATTTCTTGATTGACAAGACCTGCATGGGCTACCACTTAAACCATGTCATGCCCCAGAACCAGAATACTGGAGAGCGGGGGCAGACATAGCCAGCTACGTATATTGAAATAGAATACATCTCAACTATACGGTCACGGCTGTCTAGATATGAGGGTTTACTACAAGCCAGCAGTCTCTTAAGGTCAAGCCTATTGTCTCAATCTCAAGCAATTAACAGAGTTACAAGATATTAGAGCATCAAATATATATATAAGGCGTCCCAAATATTACATATTGGATGATCATGAAACTAGTCGTACAAAATAATAAGACTAGCAAGAGTTCAGTCATACATGATCAACCCTACGATTTGTTAATCATGTTTTACAGCCCGTAGGCAGACAGTAAGTAAATGCATCGAGCTAACAGGTGCTCGTCGGCTAAACGCCTCAAAAGAATAAATTTACATATAAGTGGGTGAAACAAAAAGGAAAACCCACTCTTGGCCCGGGTTCCGTCTAGTTGTCACCATTGGACAAGAAGCTTGGTAGATCCTCTGGAGCTGCTCCGAAATCTGGCCACACAAAACCAGCTGGGTCAAACCCCAGAAAGAGCAAGTACCACAAAGGAGGCCACAAATAAGAACAAAAGCCAGTATATCAGAACATAAGAATAAAAGAAGTACAAGTAGTAAAGTACACAGGGCGATAAACGACTAGGGACGTGGAACCATTCCGGGAGCCAGGTTACAATCCTTAAACCAGACAAGGACCGGGGTTGTAACCCTTCACCTGAATAGCTCACTGTCTCTACTCATTTATCGTTAAGATAAGTAAAACAAACATGCTCAGGAGATAGCAGGTACTGGAGCTAGACAAGACTTAGACAAGGCTGGACACCATCCATTCGTAATCGGCCAAACAAATACTACGGCTTACTACTTTAACTAACTAGGGTTATCACAAACCTAATTACTAACAAGATGCAAGTGAGAATTCTAGTCCCAAGCCCTGCAGACTATCCAGTTATCCTTCCGCGGGTTGAGAGTTATAGGTGGGTACATTGCCCGGGAGACAAATGTACCCTTAGGTGACTTAGAGGGTGCAACACATGACAGTGTGCTGGAAATGTGCTCTACTCGTCGGCAAGCTACAAGTCCATTAAAGCGCCCAGATAACGAGATTGCCTGTGACTGGAAATTCTCCATGTTCTAGTTTGATCTAATCATTAGCCTAATCCAATTTAGCGCGAGTCCCTGGCCGTGGTACCCAGGAAGTCACGTCCTAGACATGATGCAAGACAAGACAAGTGGATTGTACAAGCAAGAAAGCAGGAACACCCACGGTGTCAAGTTGATTATACGAGTCAAGTTACAAGTTATAAGTCAAGTCAAGTCAGGAGTGCGCCGCCACGGGCCACTATCATGTCAGGGTGGTCATGTCAGGAGTGCACCACTACGGGTTACTGTCGTGTTATGCTAGTTCCTTGTCATACCATGCCGTGTACAATAGTCATTCCAAATATATTAAGTAAAATCAAGTTCATGACAAAAGGCGTAAGGATATAAAATGGACGTAAAATATCTAATAAAATACCAATATATATAGGGCTATAGAAGAGCCAAGCTTAAAGAAATAAACAATTCATCATAGACAAGTGGGTTGTGCAAGGGGGGTCAGGGGTTGGGCTGCGCAGGGTATGTACTGCGCATGGAAAAGCTGCGCAAGAGTTGCCTTGCACAAGGGTTAGGGTAGACTGCGCAGGGGTGGATTGCGCAAGGGTAGATTGCACAGAGGTGGATTGCGCAAGGGTGGATTGCGCAGAGGTAGATTGCGCAAGGCTGGCTTGCGCAGAGGTGGATTGCGCAAGGGTGGCTTGCGCATGGCTGGCTTGCGCCAGAGCAATCCAGCGCAGCGCAAAGCACTGGCTGAGGTCATGCGCAATCAGCCCTGCGCTAAAGAGCACAGGCCGGGGGTGCGCAATCGGCCATGCGCTAAAGAGCGCAAGGCAGAGGGATGTTCTTCCTGGCCGAGAGCAGGTCCAAGAACACCAAGAACTTCAATTCTTCATAACTTTGTCAAATCAAAACCAAATCTAGATTTTCAAAGTTCTAACTTGAGTAAAATCGAATTCTCTTCCACATGGAAGCATCAAAACATGCAAAAATCGAAGTTTAATAGATCAAAACCAAAGATTTTCGAAAATGGTTAAAACCTAGATCTAGAAGAATTTAAGCTCCAAATCACAAAATGTCAAGTTCTAAAGTTGTTCTCCATGGCCTAATCTAGTTAATGGACAAATAAAAAAGTGGTGCTTATTTGATGGCAAGGTGCACTTGCCTATGGTGTGGTGTTGTGTGGAAGAAGGAAGAAGAAGAAGTTGTAAGAAATTATTGGAGTTATAGAGGAGAGAGAAAAAGTTGGTAGGTTTTAAATGAGGGTGGTTGTGATGGAATGGAGGTGGAGAATAGGCTAAGGTGTTCCACTCATGATGAACCAAACCAAACCAACTCCACAAAATAAAACCAAGCCATGGTCTAAACCCATTTACGAGAAACCAAAATTCGTAAGTCGAGAAAATAAAATACGTGCCAAAAATCAAATTACGAGTACAAATACGAAATACAGGAGATGGGGGTGACAGGTTCCAACCAGCACATATCACGATTTTGTCCAAAGAGAAATGCGACTGCCCCACCACCAACCGCTCGAGGAGGACAAGCTTATGCCACGATCATGGAGAACCCGGCGGCACCACAAGGAGGAACTAACGGAAGTTCATAGTAGATTATAGTAGTAGTATTGGTGAGCCTATACACTACTAAAATCTGCTCAATTAGCGACGTAAATTTAGCGACGTTCGTAAAACATCGCTAAATTGTGGACATTAGCGACGTATAATTGAAATGTCGCTAACAGTCACTACTAGCGACGAAAATAGCAATGTAACAACAACATATATTAGTTACATGAGCTAGTCATCACGAAACGTCGCTATGACGTCGCTAATAGCGACTAATTTAGCGACGTTAGTATGAACGTCGCTAAATTCTAAATAAACTAAATTTCCCCCCCCCCCCGATTCATTTCCTTTCCATATTTTACTCTCTCCCTCTCTCCCTCCGGCGCTCTCACTCTGTCCCTCCGGCGCTCTCGCTCTCATTCTCACTCTCTCCGGTGACACTCACTCTCTTCGGTGACTCTCCTCCCTCTCCAGTATGTGACTCCCTCTATCTCTCTCTATTTTGGTTGTTGGTGGTTGGGGGGGTGCTGGTCGCTCGGAGGGAGGGGCAGGTGGGGGTGCGGGTGGTTGGGGTGAGGAATGGTTGGAGGGTAGATAGGGGGGTGGGGCAGGGGGGTGAGGGCGGCTGGGGGTGAGGAGGGGGGCTGGGGGTAGGTGAGGGTTAGGGTTCGGGTTAGGGATGGGTGGGGGAAGGGACGGGGGGGAGGGGGAGGGCGGCTGGAGAGTGAGGGCGGAGGAGGGGGGTTGGGGGGAGGTGTCACTACCACATTTCTAGTTTTAGGGTATTTTTGTTATTTTGAATTTATTTGAATTTAATATATATTTATTAGAATGGTGTGATTTTAATATTATTTAATTAATTGCCATGTGTTGTGATTAGCCCTAACCTAGATTGGACCTAACCTAGATTAGTCATAGCTAGACTTGGTTAGCCATGGTTAGTATTAGTTAGTTATTATTAATTTTGGTTAAGTCATGATTAGTTAGAGCTAACTAGGTTGCAACTTAGACTAGTGTGAAACCTAGATTTTAGACCCTTGATTTGACTAGATGAAAGAAGGACCATAGATTGATTCCTAAAACCCTAACCCTAGATTTATGGGCCGGCCTAGGGATCCACACCACCCCCTTATTTAATGTCTCCCAAAAATACTTGCCTCTTTTGTTCATTCCTCTATTTCTTCAAGAGCAAGGTTTGTTCTTCATTCAACCCTTTCTATTTTGATCAATATTCACCCATTTTTATTCAAACTTCTTGCATAGTAACCTAATTCCTGTTCTCCTACTGTTGGTGGAGGCTAACAACAGTTTTGGACTACATTGGAGCTTTGAGTTAGCTTGAGAAAATCTCCATTGTTGAGCTTTCGTGAGGAAGGAGCACCACATAGGTAACTTCCCATTCACCCATTAGATTTTTGATTTCTTGGCATGGTTGCATAGCCCTAGGTGTCCTCTAACTGTAGGAATAGGTTTCGTGTGGTTTCGTATCCTTTACGAGTCCGTATCGGACACGTATCAGTCTATGTTTAAATGTGTTCGACGAAGTGCCACAGTGGGCATTTCGACTCTATTTTCGTAATGTTTTTGAATAGGAATACTCATTTTTATGTGGCTTATCACTTTCTACACGACTGAGCTGTATTCGAGTCCAGTTCGTGTCGAGACTAGACTGGAGGACACGCCACGCGCGTGCGGACAGCACTGTCCTGCTACCTGCGAGTTCGTGTGGCTATTTCTGGACACGTGGACGTGTGTCCTTGGACATGGAGCTTGGGGAAATGTCTAACATGACACGCCCAAGGCCTCATGTCCATTGAGTTTGTGTCGAGTGAGTAAATCGACTCGCACTGGACACGCGTACGCTGTGGACTGAACCCAGTTCGTGTATATTGGATTTGTGTAGGTTTGGATACATTCGTGTCCTATTTTTGGACACGATATTATATGTAGGACACTTACACATATTAGTTATCATATACCAACCATTAACCTAGCCTTTTACTGCTATCTCAATGTTTGAATGGGATTTTCCCATTTAACTGATACTGTCGAGTATCAGTTTATGAGACACTGTTTCCTTCCATTCAAATTACTTTTAAATGTTTATATCATGTAATTAATTACGGGTTTAGTTGCTGTTATGTATAGATAACATGTTAGGGTTGGGTTTGATGTGTTCGTGAAGGGTTGCATGGGATTTTGGATCGATTCTTGGTGTCCTGATACATGTACTGTTACTTAGTAACCAAATTGTATTTCCAGTTTTGAATTAAACTTACATATTGATATGTTAGGTTACTGTTACATATGGGAATCATGTTAGGAAAATCTAGAAATAAATTGTGATGTATTGATGAGTTGTATTCGAATTTCCTGTTTTTCCCCAACTGAATTCAATTTCAGTATTCTCAATGCTTCCTGTTATGTCTCAATCCAGTTTTTTTTTACATATATAGATGATATGTTTCAATGATGTATGCACTGTCACTTTGTATCAAACCTGAGAATAATTGTTTTACACACCCACACACAAATCCTGAAATCTGGACTGCACTTGTAGACTGTTTAACACACAACTGAGACACTTTGGCATGGTATCAAAACTGAGATTGAATACTTTCAATTAAACTGAACCTGGGTTGTTTGTGAAACTGAGAATTGCACATGTATAAACACACACAAGAATCTGGGATTTTCTAAGAATGTTTCTACTGAAATCCTGTTCTGTTGAACCTAAGATATCACATGTACACAGACACCATATCCCACTGTTCTCGAATTACCTGAGTTAACTTGAACTTGAGACACAACTGAGACACTGTTTGCAAACCTGGGACTGAAATCTGGGGGTTTATGCATTGTCCCAATGAACTAAAATAAGTTCACTGATGGGTGATGCCATAAACACACACACAAATTCTGAGAACTAATTGTTCCTCTCATGATTGATCTCTACACTCTCATGTGTTAAACATACACACAGGTACACCAAACACTCACACACACACATGGACTCCTATTTAGACACACACACACACACACTCTATTTTACAATTCCTGTCACTATTAGCCTATATGCACCCTCACACAAACACACATACACTATTGACACCTATCTAAACCAATGCCCTATCACACACAAGACACTTTATATACACACTTATGCCTTGATTCCCTACTCCCCTTTATATGTATGTATATATATATATATATATATATATATATATATATATATATATATATATATATATATATATAATATCTAACCTAGTGTGATTGTGTAATGTGATAGTGTAATGTAAAATGAATATTTCATTGCCTATGTAGATAATGTGTATTAGTGTATGGTAAATGGAGTGTATGTGTACTGCCTATAAGGGCCTATGGCCTATAACCTAGGTACATAGTCTATGGTAGTCTTGTGTGGTATTGTGTATATGGAATATACACATGTGTAGAGTCATATAGACTTGTGTATGGTGTGCACTAGCTAGGGTAGACTGGTTATGCCTAGTGAGACTTCATTGAGTCTAGGTTAACCTAGTTGACCTAACTTTGACTTTTTAGTTGACTAAAGTTGACCAGGGTTGACTTTGGTATAGGATTGGCCTAATATCATGTAGACTGCATCATAGTAGCTTACTTTATTAGTTGGACATGTTGTGACTTGTACTGTTCTGATTAGGAGCCAGACACCACTCCTCAGGCAGTATTTCATTCAGACGTTCAGGATATCAGGCGAGTACATTCTCTGACCGTTTCATACTTGCTAGGAGTATTTTCTTGCTCTAGATTATTTTATTTGATGCTGACATGATGGAAACACGGATTAGTACTATATGGATCGTTTCGTACGATGTTATCTCCCTCGAGAGCATCAGATATATCATGTCATGTGCGTTTCACTATTATCATGTATTCTTGTGCTTTCACCATTCATGTGCACTCTCGTGATTCATGTACTCTCATGATCACGGAGCCCCCATGTTTATATTCATGTGCACCCATTTATGGGCCCCCATGTGAATCCATGTGCAATAACATAACTTGAACGGATCCTTGTGTATTGATTGGGGTACGAGGGAGTATAAATAGTCATGTGGAAAATTTCCAAAGTAGTGTAGTCATGTGCAAACTCACATGTTCATTATCAAGCCGTTCACATGTCTAGCTTGTACTCTAAATCACTAGTTCACTTTAGCTCTTTACTTATAGTATATATTTTATTACAGTCTTCTCTTTTACTCATGTATACTCTTCAGCGTTTCATGTATCTTGCTCTATTGCCTGTATTTTATTCCTGTCATAATATAAACTGCGTGAGATGTACTGTGCTCGCTCCAATCCTGACTAGACCTGTTGAAATATTACAGATGACTTCGAGGAGCTGTGTCCCACCTATTACGGAGCAGGCTTAGACGACACACTTGAGCTGGACCCTCAGGAGGACCCAACACTTGCTGATGACACTACCCCTATAGACTAGGCTAGTTAGCTAGGTTAGTTCTATTTATTTTTATGTTATGATACACTTGTATATATTAGAGTTGTACTCTGGATTTGTGGAGATGTTTATCTTAGATTTCAGCTATCTCTCTATCTTGTATTTATCATCTGTGGATTCTGTGTTTCATCTATCCTATCGTATCGTACTTTCTTCCTTAGTTGTGATTGAGTTGTACTTATTTATGTCATCTCCATTCGGAGTGTATAAACTGTACAAAGTACCTTATAACTGTTAGATGTATGTGACCTAGGACAGCGTTCTACCGCCGACACTGCGGCGTAGGCTGGATGTACCCACGTCTCGTGCCCTTACTCTAGGGTGCGGGTCGTGACAGGAGGGGAGGGTTATGGTAAGGGTTCGGGTTAGGGTTAGGGGTGGTTGGTGGGGGAGGGGAGCAGGGGGGTGAGGGGGGGCTGGGAAGGGGAGGGGGCTGGTGGGGGAGGGGTTAGGGATAGGGTTCGGGTTAGGGTTAGGGGTGGTGTAGGGGAGGAGGGGTACGGGGGGCTGGGTTAGGGGCTCTGATAGTGCCAAAAAATCTGATAATTTAGTAATAATTATTTGTTTTCTGACACCGAAAAATCTGATACTCCAATTCGAAACCATCGATAGTGCCGATATTTGTAACACGTAGTTTTGTTGGTTGGTTAATGCCGTCGTCTATTTTCTTTGATCCCGATACTCATAGGAATGGTCCCAAGTCACGGCCGTACATCGGGTTAGGACCTTCTTGCTGCTCATGGGGTTGGGGGGTCTGCTGCTCGGGATGGGGCCCCTAGGAGGCTTGCATTATATATGTATGTATGTAGTATGTAGTATATTCGTTTTAGTTTTGAAGTTTATTCATATTTGCAGATATCTAGAAATGGCTATATCCATATATCTGCTAGACCGTTCGTGGATGTACAACCGCATTCGAGATGACATGTGCGGTGTGCGAGATGAATACATCGCCGGAGTAGAACAATTCCTCCAATTAGTGAAGGCGTTTCCTCAATCCATGGACGGCAGGGACATTAAGTGCCCGTGTGCAAAATGTCGGAACATGAAGTTTCAACCAGAATTGGATGTGACGTATCACTTATACACAAAAGATTTCCTTTCGAATTACTAACAATGGACCGCACACGGAGAGCTTGTACCATTAGCATTCCAAGCGGAGCCTTATGTGGAGCCTTATGTTGAGCCTTATGTGGAGCCTTATATGAATGTCCACAACCGAACTGGTGTCGACAATGAGTACGTGAACATGGTCTTCAACGCTGCGGGGACTAGTTTCGATCCATACAATCGTGACGCAGCTGAGGAGGCACCGAATGCCGATGCCGTGAAGTTCATGGAGTTGTTGGAGAATGCAAGGACTCCTTTATACCCTGGCTGTGAGGACCATTCACCATTAGAGGTGATCACTCGGCTCTTGAGCATAAAGTCTGACTTTAATATGTAGCAAGAATGCTATAATAGAGTGCTCGAGTTGATTATCGATATCTTGCCGGAGGGTGCCAAATTACCGAAAGACTTCTACCGCTCTATGAGGATGGTGAGATCCCTCTAGATGGGATACGACAAGATCGATTGTTGTCAGAACGGATGCATGCTTTACTACAAAGATCACTAGGATGCAGAAGTGTGCGAATTCTGTGGTGCTGATCGCTACAAGCCAACTGCTGCAGGCAAGTCTAGAAGACCGACTGCTTCAATGCACTACTTGCCATTGACGCCGCGGTTGCAGAGGTTGTTCATGGTGAAAGAGACTGCCAAAAATATGAGTCGGCACAAACAACAACAGAGCGAAGGAGTGCTGGATCACCCATCTGATGGAGAAGCGTGGAAGCACTTCGATCGAGCATATCCTAATTTTGTTTCTGATGCACGTAATATAAGGTTGGGGCTCTGCTCTAATGGTTTCACTCCATTTGGTCTTTCAGGCTCCCAATATTCATGCTGGCCGGTAATCCTCACTCCGTACAACCTACCGCCTTGGATGTGCATGAAGATACCTTACATGTTTTTAACTATTATCATCCCCGGTCCGAACAACCCGAAGAGGAACATCGACGTGTACTTACAGCCGTCGATAGATGAGCTGAAGCAGCTATGGGAAACAGGGGCGTACACGTATAATATTCGAAAAAATAGAATTTTTAGATGCGGGCAGCACTAATATGGACAATCAACGACTTTTCGGCTTATGGAATGTTATCTGGATGGAGCACTCATGGTCGGCTTTCATGTCCGTATTGCATGGACCGCACTAAGGCTTTTCATTTGAGACACGGAGGAAATCCATGCTTCTTTGATTGCCACTGGCAGTTTTTGGTGAAAGACCATCCGTATCGTAGGAACAGAACTGCTTTTCGTGTTGGAGCTATGGAGAAGGGCGATCCACCGCCAATGTGGTCCGGAGAGGACACATGGGAGAAAGTAAAAAAATCCCAAGTGCTATTGAAGATCCTACAACGAGCAGCCATTGCGAGGGATTTGGCGAAAATCATAACTGGACCAAAAGGAGTATATTCTGGGATCTGCCAAATTGGAGCACAAATCTGATTAGACATAACCTTGACGTCATGCATATCGAGAAGAACGTGTTTGATAACATAATTAATACTGTAATGGACGTCAAGGAAAAAACAAAAGACAATCAGAAGGCTAGATTGGACTTAGCTGAAATATGCAGACGCCCTATATTGCACATGATAGACAACGTGGTGGGAAAGCTTTTGCGGCCTAAGGCAATCTACTCGCTGGACAAGGAAGACAAAGTGAGACTTTGTAGATGGATCCAGGACTTGAAATTTTCGGACGGATACGTCTCCAATCTAAGAAGATGTGTCGACATAAAGGAGTGTAAACTGACCGGAATAAAGAGCCACGATTGTCACGTATTCATGGAGAGGTTAATTCCTGTTGCATTTCAGGAATTATTACCGTTGGTAGTCTGGGATCCATTAACAGAGTTTAGCATATTCTTCAGAGATCTTTGTTCTTGCAAGTTGCTCGTCGATCGTTTAGAGAAGCAAGAGAAGGACATTGTGGTAACACTTTACAAACTTGAGAGAGTTTTTTCTACTGCATTCTTTGACTCAATGGAGCATTTGTCGATTTATCTTATCCATGAGGCTCTTGTTGCTGGACCTGTCGGTTATCGTTGGATGTACCCATTCGAGCGACAGTTGAACCACCTCAAGAGGAAGGTAAAAAAATAAGGCACGGGTGGAGGGTTCTATTTGTGAAGCATATGTCCTTGAGGAGATTTCAAACTTCTGTTCCATATATTTTTAGCCTCATATTGCTACAAACAGAACAAGAGCTCACAGAAATGACGATGGCTATGAAGTTGGTATTGAGGCAAAGCTGAAAGTATTTACTGCCTACGGAAAACTATATGGTAAAATAAAAAAAGATATCTAAATGACGACGTGGTTAGCACTGCAATGTTATATGTATTGCTCAACTGCGACGAGGAAGAAGTGGACAAGCTAGAGGGGTAAGTAAAATTATTTCGCGTGCTTCGTTGCTTCTCAATATAACTAATATACCTATGCTTCGTTGCTTTTCAGCATGTTTAAGGATGAGGTAATGTCCAACAATCCGTACGCAACCGAGGAGGAAGTAGAACAACAAATTAGACTTCATTTTCCTTTTTGGTTGAGAGCATATGTACGGATGTCTTCACAATTTACTTTTTCTGTACGTATATACTTACACAGAATAATTAAGTTAGCATCGTTTATTTGGTATTTAGGTTGATCGTCCGGAGGCAATCCTTGAGAATGAGTATATTAAAACTCTAGCCAAGGGACCAATTTATCAAGTGAAGACCTGGCCAAGTTACTGCGTAAATGGCTTCAGGTTCAAGTCAACAAATGCTCGAATAAGAGATGAATTCTTAGATTTGGATTCTACGAACAATAGATGTTTTAGCATAAAATCTTCAAACTATAAAGACGTCGACCCAGGCATTGACTTCTTTGGCGTCTTACGGGAGGTTGTGGAACTGACATACAATTATGCTATAAAACCTTATAAGATCGTCTTATTCAGATGTGACTGGTTCGGTCCGATCCAAGGTCGAGGTTGGAGAGTTGATAAACATGGTCTTGTTGACATAAATTATCGCCGTCGATATCAAGCTTATGAGCCGTTTGTTCTAGCAAGCCAGGCTCAGCTAGTTTACTTTACCAGCTATCCAAAACGAGGAGCCGGGAGATCAGATTGGTGGGCAGTCTGTAAGACTAAAGCTCGGAATACCTTCGATGTCGACGAGATAGCTTATCAGGAAGACGAACTACCTCTTATTACAAATATTATCGATATTGACTCAACGGAAGTTTCTCATGACATGTTTCATCAATTGGAAGAAGAAGAAGTATCAGAAGAGGAAGAGGAAGTTGATAGAAGTGAAGAGGAAGAGGAAGTGGAACAAGATGAATTTTCACAAGAGGATTGAATATGTTTAATTTTCAGATGTAATATGGTTTACTTTTGTTATTTTTCAGATGTAGTATGGTTTACTTTTGTTTTTCTCAGATGTAGTATGGTTTACTTCTGTATTTTTTCAGATATGGCTCGACGTGAATCCTTTGGTTCCGGTGCTGGTGGGAGTTGACGAAGCCGACAGTCTCCATCTACCACTCCTCCTACCGACTCGTCATCCCCCCGCACTCCAGTATACACTAGCGGTCTAGTCGCCGACTGTGTCTCCATACCCGGCTCTAGCAGTTCCAGGCTAGGGCCTTCTTCTTCTACGCAGCCAGTACCATCGAGTATTCCAGAGGCGGACAACACTACTGAGGAGCAGGCCGAGGTCGAGGGCGAGGGCGATGGTGAGGCCCATGCCGAGGGCGAGGGCGAGGGCGAGGCCTAGGCCGAGGGGCAGGCTCCGGGCAGGGGAAGGGGTAAGGGCGGGGGGAGGGCAGGGGGCAGGGGCAGGATGCAGCTTCCATTTGAGACAGATCCTCCATGTCGCTCGGAGGAGGATCTGAGGTTGAAGATTTGGGCCTGTACTCGGACCAGGCAGTAAGTAAAAATATTGTTGCATTTAATTTTTTCTAAATTTATTATAAACTTATTTAATAAATTTTAATTTCCATTTGACAGGTATTATCCCTCATCCGTACACCGGTCGCTGGGTACATTCCTAAGACAGAACTACGGGGGGCCCTGGATCAACTGGAGGGATGTCCCGGCCGACAAGATGGCCTTCTGGTTTGAGCACTTTTCGGTACGTAAAAGTTTATTTCCTTTTAACATTTAGTATGTTATGTTATAACTTACGTACTTCTATAATTTTTTCAGCGGACTTACTTCTTCCCTTCCCACCGTGCCGTTGTTGTCGAGTCTATTTTTTCCAACGTCGCTAGCAAGCTCATTAGGGACGCGATCCTCGACCAAAAGGATCGCGAGCGCCGGAGAGAGCCTATTCAGGGTTGGATCTCTGCCGCCGACTGGGCGAAAATGAAGAGGAGATTCGTGGAGGGAACCTACTAGGAGAAGTCCACGAAGTCTAAAAGAGCACGACTGACGGGGTCCCAGTGGTGTGGTGGGTCACGGTCTATCATGGATTTCTTCACTCATATGTTACATATCTCGCCGTATACCCATAATTAATACTTTATAGTAATATATTTCTTTCAACTTAACTGACAAATCATATAATAATTTCGTAACAGGTTGAATCGGGAGAAGACCCAAATATGGTGACCTTGTTCTTCGCCACGCATACGAAGGGGGAGTGGTTCGTAGACGACAAGGTCCGGGACACCTACGTAAGTTTTACTTAATGCTAGTTCATTAATATTAATTTTTAGTTACATAGAGAATTCATATAGATGTTATTTCTAGGCTGAGTTTTTAAAGTTTTACTTAACGCTAGTTCATTAATATTAATTTTTAGCGACCACGTGAGAATTCATATAGATGTTATTTTTAGGCCGAGTTTTTGAGGCTTAGGGAGGCCGGGCCGACACGGTCAGAGGGAGCTGGTGCTAGCACTTCCCAGCAGCCCCCGGCCGCCGAAGCTCAGTCAGATGACGAGCTGTGGATGAGGGCCGTTAGTGGCATGCATAGGGGTACGTACTATGGTACGGGCTCCTATGGTGCCTTTATTGTGTCACAGGCCTCTCCGACCGCCACTACTGTGCCCCGCCCTGCACAGACTGAGGAGTCGCTCCTCCACCAACAGAGTATCGATACGCAGATCGCAGCTCTACGTGGCAAGATGCTGCAGAGGATGGTGGCACCGCATACATATGATTCTGTGTTCATCTCACGCTTTGAGAGGCTTGAGGAGACTACTGAGGCGCTGCGACATATGACCCGCGCTACGCAGGAAGCTACGTAGCGGTTGGTCGAGCAAATACAGCAGTTCCAGGAGATGGCTATGGAGCGACCATCTGCTGGTACGCCGGAAGCATCGTCTACATCCGACGGTGCACGGGAGGAAATGCTCGTCCACCTGTTGTCACCGGAGGAGTATCAGACGATCCTGGCGTTACGATAACAGTCATCTGGTGGCGCTCCTCCTCCAGCTCCGGGTCCAGCTCCAGCTCCAGCTCCTGCTCCAGGCGATCAGTAGTTTTGTTTTTGCATTTTCGGACTGTACTATATTTTTTACTTTGTACGTATTTGGGGAACTTTTCTCGTTGAGGATATTGACTTTGTACGTATTTGAGGATATTGACTTTGTTCGTTGAGGATATTATTTTTTCTTTATATTTTTTGTATATTCTGGAATGTATTGTGCGTGCCGATGTTGAGTATTCCACCGAGGGGGTCGGCGAACCCAGGGATTGGATTCTGTATTTTGTATTTTGGCTCAAGCTCCAGCTCCATTTGCATTCTGGATTCTATTTTTTTTTATTTTTTTTAACTTAGCGACGTTTTTAGCGACGTTCATAAGCGTCGCTAAATTTTTGCGACGTTAATGAATTTCGCTAAAAGCGTCGCTAAATTGCTGACGTGGCAACACGTGGCACCGAATCTGATGTCAGCACGTCGTCGCCAAAATGTCGCAAAAGTGTCGCTAAACGGTAACCACACAATAACGTCGCAAATTGCGTCGCTAATTAGCGACCACGTGAGAACGTCGCAAATAATGACACTAATTAGCGACGTTAGCAACGTCGCTAACTAACGTCTCCATAGCAACATTTTACGATGTTTTCTCGATTAGCGACACATTTTTTTCCATCATTTCCAAAATGTCGCTGAAAACGTCGCTAATTTAGGTTAGCGACGTTTTGGCCGAGATTAGCGACGTTTTGGAACGTCGCTAATCTGACAAATTTTTGTAGTGATAGTAGATATTAGTTTGTGAATTTTTGAATAACAATAGTTCAGAACCATTCATCCTAGTAGATCATAGTTCTATTGAATTTCGAGGGCAAAATTATTTTAAGGTGGGTAGGATGTAAACCCCCGTTCTGATTATTATTATTTTATTTTCAGTATTTTCATGAATAATAATTCTATGTTTTATAAATATCTTTCAAAACCAATATATACTATATATTGGGAATATGTAATGATATAATGTACTTGGCATTTAAAGTGAGTTGGTAAATCAGAATTCTAGAGGGGCTTGTTTGCAAAACCCCAAATTTCAAAACCCATTCTTACTACTGTCCTTCAACAATATATGAATATCTGGATTAGCTAAAAACCCTAGAGTATGGAGCTGAAGTTAAATCAGGTTTCACCCATACAGGGAACTCCTGCAAAAATTAGATTGTTAGGGGGCTTAGTGGAAAATATCCAAATTCAATTTGAATATCAGCCGACCCCAATAGGACCTCTGCTCGAATGAACAGATTGGATTGAGAGATCCTCTCAAATCTATCACATGATCAAGGCTAATCTGAAATTCAATTCTCTCCTATCTAAACCTTGTATAAAGGTAAACTGATCGGTTTCCTTCTCCATAAAAACCCTAGATCTTCCCTGAGCTCTCAATTTCAAGAAAGTTGCTGTGTGAGAGGGTGATAGAAATAGAAGCATTCCAGTTCCTCACAGGTAATTCTTGGCCATGTAATCGAACCCTGATTTTTGAATCTTAGATAAACTCTGACACGATTTCTATAGCATTATTGATGGTTGTGTTCATGTCTATATGAAATAGATGAATCTGAGACTGAGTAATAAAATGGATGTCAAAGGATGTCTAAATAATTATGGATACTTGCACAAGTCAAGACCCAAGTAAGTTAGGTTAGAAATCAGGAAGGGTCTGTCTTGGACCTTAGCCTCTAGTAGTAATATAAGAGAGGTAGGTATCAGTTGTTGTTGTTTCCAGAAATTATGTCGAAGGGTTGTTTCTTCCTTGAATCTGGGTTATAATTGAATGAATATGCGTATACCACCACTTTCATGTAGCTACCTTGTTTGACTAAGAACCTTAATTGACCCATCTGACATAAAGGGGGAGAGAAGATGCCTATTAGCGTCCACTGTTCAGCCTTTGTTTGGGAGTGCCAAGTATAGTGTATCAGAGACACCAATATGGTGTCAGATCAGATCTGAGATTAACAATAGGATACCTTGGGTTGATAATAGATAAGGATATGATGGTCCTTGTGATATATCTGCTCATATTCTGGACATTTATTACTTTCCTAATTGTCTATTGTAGGCTAATGTTGATACAACAGAAGGTAGACATGGTAACGATAGGGATACATCAAGGTGAGCCAGTCGAGTAATATAGTATAGTCCCATGTCGATCACTATATACAAATACACAGGGAAAAGAGACTGTATGCGGGAAGCAGAGGTTAGGGATAGGGAGTAAGGATAAGCCATGTTTTGTGCAGTAGACATATGTGGCCCTCTTGTACCAAGGGGATTTGGGTCTATAAGCAAGGGGTAGTAGGATCCCTGTCCAGTAAAGAGGGATTAGCCAAGAGTACATACTGGTGAATAGAAGCCTGTGACACACATGGTAAATCCCAATTCATGAAATAAATCTTTAGGATAGAGTTAATCAGAATTATATAAGAAGGGGTGTCCTGGACAATGGAGAGGGGTGCTCTCATGCATCACTAACAGGGGTTAACACAGATAGATGTGGCATACTTGGGGTGCCATACCTGACCCAGGGAGGCTAAGGAGTATCCAAAGGGTATTCATGCAACACATATACCCATGAGTAGAGTAGATGAAGAAAAGTTATAGAAAATGTAGGTGCCTTAACCAACAGAGGGTAGAACAGGGTACATTGGGTAACATGAATAGATGGGACCACTCATTAGGCCAATAGGTTTACCCAGGTGTAGACTAGAAGCTTGCAGGCTGTATTTACAACCTATCTTACCTTAAAATTTGAGAGTCACTGCTGCACTGTCCATGTAAATTAAGAAGGGAAGAAATTCCTGGGTATTGACTTGTGCTTTAATTCCCAGGAACACCACCATGGTCGAGTACATAAAGAGTTTAGTGAGATAAGTTTTGGGAGATAAGTGTAAGAGATATGGATTTGGGTGCAAGGATGTGTGCTCACACCTGTGAAGAAAGGAAGCAAGATGTGGGGGCTATGGGTATTGTATGTTAAAGTATGTGTTATAATGGCCATAGAACAAGTAGGTATCAGGACAGAGTAACTCAATACCAGGAGTAACCAGTAGATGTAATCCACTTACATGAAGTAGGACATGGGCAATAGCAGTAGTAGTAACATACCACCAGACAGGGAGTATGGGAGCATCAGTAGCTAGGGTTACCTGTTCTAAGGGCTGACACAGGAATAGGTAGTTGACATAACAGAGACACCAATATGGGAGAACAGATGAAGTATCAGCCCTTACCTATGACCTATATTCAGACCTTTAAATGTATCCTTGATTTCAACCTTTGCATTAGTCCATATTAGAGAGTATGCAATGGCAATGGCTTGATCATTGTTAATCAATGTTCTTCTCATAAGTTATTAATGAACTTTCATGCTTGATGTTGATATTCGATAGGAACAGCTAGTATAGGTTATTTATGCAGTTGAAGCTCATGTTCCTTTCTCTTGCCTACATGATGACATTTCCTGCCATCAATATATAAGTAGGATGTGATATAGGTATTCAATATAATGGCCAGTAGTACATGGGTTCAGAAGTGT
Source organism: Iris pallida (assembly GCA_029216955.1). NCBI lineage: Eukaryota > Viridiplantae > Streptophyta > Magnoliopsida > Asparagales > Iridaceae > Iris > Iris pallida. Next base: position 8,056,137 of record JANAVB010034616.1, on the reverse strand, counting down.
GCACATATGAAGTACCAGATATCTGTAGGTATCCTGGCAATAGGTATAATGGTGCCCTGTAACTAATTTAGTACAACCTGGGATAGGGAACCTCCTGACTAGGCCCACATCGCAGTGGCTATAACACCACTTATAGGGCAGGCCAATTTCAGGGTGAGCAGATTCAGAGCTCTGTAGTTAGCCTATACCAACTGCTACCTAAACACAAAACTTGTAAGGGTCGAGAGGGTAATCCACAACTATGCACACAGGTAAAAAGGGAGTAGAGTAATGGGAGTTGCTAAGGACAGCAAGAGGAACTGGTACGAGTGAGGAATGGATGTATATAGAAGGTTATATAGGACTCTAAAGCAGAATAGGTAGGCCATGTATCTATATGCATAGAACAGTTATATGAATACTAATATTAGGCAAGCAACATGTTAGGTAAGTCAACTACATAACAGTAAGAATAATTTGCTCTTGGACAGCAGTCTCTATGTGCCAAGGCTAGAAGAGGTTAGAGTATACTTAGAGTATAGGTGTTGACCAACAAGGTGAAATGACAATAGAAACATACCTCCTAACAGATAGCAAACAAGCCAAGTAGATAGATTATCCTTGATTTTAGCTTATTTATTGACATGATTAAATAATCTAATAGGTTACTTGGACTTGACTCAGTGCTCGACCCGTGACAGAAGCTCAGGACCACAGGCAAATATACATTACCTTTCGTTACAGCTTTATTTACATGCTTATCTGCTTTTATTATCCAGTTGATTGCTGACATGTGCTTCATCATTTCTCACAGTTAGCCTTGTAGCCTTATTTGAATATGTTTTTCACTGGTACTGGTTTGATTTGTATCGTTGAAAGATCATGTTATAAACTGAACTGCTATTCCCTTATTTCGATTTCTTACAACCTGCGAGTCCATACATGGGGCAAGGGTTGATCGTTTGTACCTGCGAGTCCACACACGGGGTGAGGGTGACTTGTCTTGAAGCTGACCTGCGAGTCCACATTCGGGAAGAGGGTTAGTGATTAGTTCAAACCTACGAGTCCACACTCGGGACGAGGGTTTGGTATTCCATTGATCTCTTGTTTACTTGTTCTCTTATAGTTCATTTATGCGTAGTCGTTCATACAATCATGTCTTGTGATCGTTAGTCTTTTCCTGTTTATATCCTGAATTTCTTTCATGCATGATAAACTGTTAGAAATGCTTGTATATTATGTATCTTACTAGTCCTCTGAGGACCTGATGATCTTTTCAGGTTAGTCGAGTATTGAGCCAGGTGCACACGAGCAGGTTTGAGCCAGCGTCAGATTACGGTGTCCTTACAGCAGGGGTTGTCTTTGAGTAGCAGTTGTTCTCAGTTACTTGTTTCATGTTATTACTTTATTTTGTCTAATTGTAGTGGATTTGTGTCCACCGAATGTAACTGGAATTCTTGATAAATATGAAACTTCATTTTATATTGTCATTCTATATTCAGTCTCATTTGAGTTGATTGTGTCATATTTCTGTGGATGAGATCTAGATTGCCTTGTTATTTCTATAGATTTTATGACTTGTATATGTATTAGACAGCGTTCTACCGCCGACACTGCGGCGTAGGCTGGACTTAGACACGCCTCGTATCCGAAAAGCAGGTGCAGGTCGTGACAAGTGTACTGATGGAAAATTGAATGTATATTTGAAATAATAATAATACTAATAATTGTTTTTCTTGTAACGAATCTATGGAAACAAACTTATGGAAATGTGTACAAAACTTTTTAACGAATCTATTGAAAAAGTATGTCTTTTCTACCGTGTCTCTTTATTTCTATAAAAGCACAAGTGTTTGAATAATTCAGTCAATCAATCCATTCATCCATCTAGCATTAAGTCTATGAGAGGGAGGGACTACCAACATTGCTTCATCGAGTTCCGGCAGTGTGAAGTACTGCTACCGAAGGAAAAGAACCATTGTATCCTGGGAGACTAATCGCATTAAAACTGTAAGCACTAGTGCAGGACGAATATTGTCTTAAGGACATTGAACCAAGTTTAAGCCTTCGTCTCGGTTAGATTATTATTTTATAATTTAATTTCAGAGCCTAAAATACAGAGTTGAGATTTCTTACTAACATGTACTTCGGCTATGAACAAAATATTGGGCTACTTATCAAGAGGAACAAATACAAAAGTTGTTATTCTCGAAGCATGGATACAGATGGAAAACAGGAGTCAGCAAGCCTACACGGTAGGTGCCACAAATGAGGAGTTTAGAAAGCCTACACAGTAGGTGCCACAAATGAGGAGTTTAGCAAGCCTACACAGTAGGTGCCACAAATGAGATAGATCTCAAGAACAAAGTTAGGCCTCCATACTCAGTAGGTGCCTTAAAACCTAAAGAACGAGTTACAGAGAAACAGAAGAAGAAGAAGAAGAAGAAGAAGAAGAAGAGGATTAAATCTGCTGGGGTGTAAAAATATCGTTGCACAAAGCAAGATTCGCCGCTATACGATCCGCTTCCAGGAACCAGCAAGTTCAAGAGAACTTCTGGAACGCTCGTCGGTCAATATTTGTGACCTGAACGGGCTTCCTGAACTTTACAGACTCCCTTAACTCTTTTCTTTGGTGCATCTTGGAAAGGAAGCAAGGGGGCTCTATTTATAGAGTGGAGTGAGGCATCACCATCTCTCATATCTGATGTGGGACTAAAACACCAATACTCTAAAATAGAGTTTGATGTTTTACATCATCCCATAATAAACATAGCCGAGTGCTAGCCCACGCCTTCCTCCCGAAAACTCCCGTGCATGCACGAGACAACCTGGAGTCTGTGTCAAGTCCGAGCCCGGACAACAAAAATTAACTTACGTCCTTGTTGGAATTAATTATTTTTCTCTTAGTAAAATCACCTACATGGTTTCCTCCTTAGGGTCACCACCCCATGTGCATATCCCAACAACACATACTCAGATATATATTGAGATAACTCATGGTGCTTTTCCAACATGGGACTAAACTTTACAAAGCATGTTGAGAGCAAGCTCTCTTCACGCCAAGGATCAAGAGCACCAACAATCCCCCACATATCTCATCATATATATGTGTCTAGGGTTGAGCGTTCCCCACAAATCTGTCCATTTTGTATTAGGATAGATGTCGCTGACGACTTTAATCTTCCTGCATGGGTCAAATAATAGTATGATACAAGAATGGACTAAGCCTTGAATTTTCCACCATAGCTACAATTCTTTCCACTCACATAATGTAGTTATCTGTGCTTTTGGGTGCACATTAAAGGCCATGTGCCAGCCTGGTTTCGGTGTATGTATTTTAGGCGTCTACAAATTTACCCTCAAGAGACGGCTTGTATCTCTATCCATACACTCTAGGTGAGTTCTTTTAAAGAGTCCTTGGCATGAAGCCTTGCGCTTCCGTGCGGTGCTACGCCGCTATGACATGGCTTAAAGCCGAGGCTTTATCCCTAACTGGATACCTCATTGTAGACTCATACTACTGTAGCATGAGATCACAAACCTCTTTGTAGTGCCAAACTATCCAGCATGAAGCCTTGCTTCTATGCGGTGTTACGCTGCTATGACATGGCTTGCGAAGCCGAGGCTTTACCCTATCGGGTACCTCTTCGTAGTGTCATGCCACTGTAACATGAGGACACTGGCCTCTTTGTAGTGCTGTCTACCACTCTTCACTTATAATATACAGCATTAGGCGACCTGCCTATAAGCGGTGCTACGCCGCAGTGACATGGCTTGCTAAGCCGATGCATTACCCCTACCTAGGAACCTCATTGTGGTGTAACCCCACTGTAGCATGGAGTCCATGAGCTCCTTTGTAGTGCTGCACTACCGTTCTTCCTGTAAAGCACAACAAACATTCACTCTGTCTGAGAACTCATTAAGTCATTTAAGCCATCATCTCCACAAGACATGTCCTCCCCAGAGAACTATAGTAGACAACAGTGGTTATGGGTCTGTATCCCTTCCATGTCCCTCAGGACTATGTACCCACTGTTACCTGATATTTTTTCAATCAGTGGTCCTCCCTTGAACCAAAAGCTAGATGCCTAGTAGATTTCTCTTTGAACTAATAGCATAAAACTTTATGGTAGGATTACACATATACAATATCAGAATACTTTCAAGCCCATTTTTTTTGCTGTATCATCGACCAGCTAGCGCTTGAGGCCCTTTGTGAACGGATCTGCCAGGTTCTCCTGACTCTGAACATCAATTACCGTAATAGTTCCCCTTTTAATGAGATCGTTTATTGCTCCGTGCTTCAGCCATACAGTTCCCCTCTTTTCGTTGAAGAGTTCATTTGATGCTACTGCTGTAGTCGCCTGGTTGTCACAGTATTTCGGTACTGCCGGTATCTGAGCTCCAACCACTGGAAGATCATACATGAGCTTCTGAAGCCATTCTGCTTTATCTGCTGCAGCTTCTAGTGCATAGAACTCAGATTCCATAGAGTAACGAGAGAGTATAGTCTGCTTCTTCGACTTCCACGATATAGCAGCTCCACCCAAGGAAAAGATGTATCCACCTGTGGATCTCTCGCTCTCCACCTCTGAATACCAACTAGCATCACTGAAGCCTTCTACTACTGTCGGATACCTGCTGTAGTGTAGTGCATATGTCTGAGTCTTCTTGAGATATCTCATCACCCGCTCACTACAAGAAATATTGGTTTTTACGGCGTGCAAAGTATGCCGTAAAAAGTTTTTACGGCGTTCAATGTATGCCGCAGTGAAAGCCGTATTTGCTCGCGTCGTAAAAAGTCACTAGTTTTTACGGCGTTCAGTGTATGCCGTGAATACACTGTTTGTACGGCATGCAATGGATGCCGTGTATACACAATAAATTACGACATTTAATATATGTCGTGGAAAGTATAAACTAGACATCAATTACTCTTTAATGCACAGATATTATGACATATAACGTATGTCGTAAAAAGTACTGAATACACAAATTAGGACATATTATGCACGCCTTAATTTCTCTTCAATTTTAAAAAAAAAAACAAATCATGCTTTAATAGTAATCAATTTTACCATTGACAACAAACCACAAAAGAACAAGACGTCATTGATCCAACAAGATATAATTACGAAAAATAATATCAAATGATCCAACAATTACGAAAAATAATAACTTTCACTTTGACAATAATATGTAATGATCCAAATCCTAAGTTTATCCAGCAAATACGAGAAAGCATAACTTTCACTTAGACAATAATATCTAATGATCTAAATCCAAAATTTATGTAGCAATTACGAAAAAGCAAACTTTCACTTAAACATTAATATCTAATGATCCAAACCCAAAATTTATACATCAAAACATAATGTCGAACAATAACTAGCCCACCATCTTCTCCAGCATAACCTGCCATCTGTCTGACAATCTCTTATCCCATGTCTGCAACCTACACAAAAGCAAAAGAGGTAGTTGATATGAGCATCTTGATTATGCAATCTACAGACATTTCGTTAATTTCTGACATATATTTATGTTACACAGGTTTATATGTTTATATATGTATACAATAAATTTTGTTTTTGTATCATGTCATCTCCTGATCTCTGGATCCAGTTCCAGATGATGACCGGTCTGGATCCATATATACAAAAAAGGTTTGAATAGACAAAGATACCCACATTTCCAGGTTTTTCCTGAGACTAATCTCAGTTTATCACTGATATTTCATTACAGGTTTAGCTATGACAATATAGTCCTAACTGGACTGATCTAAACAGTCCAGAAATGTCATTCCTGAGATCTTAATACAGACTCTCAAAAGAACATGACTAGTCTTTGTTTAGACAAGTTAAGAAAAATATTCTACAGCAGCAACCCATCAGTTTAATCAACTGCAATAGTCCCAACTATCTGTCATAGCAGTTTAGGAATTGAATGTCAGGTTTATGAAGAAGTTTGGGATTGATCAGGAACCTGGAAATTGAATGGGACTATGATAAAGATTTTCAGGTTCATCAATTACTAAGGTACTGATAAATAAAACCCAACCTCACTTGCACCCAATACATCATCCTGGCTACAACCTTACTTCCAAAACTTATGCAGCTAACAGTTAATCAGAAAACTCAAGACTGTGGTTTAACAGTCCTATACTTTGGTATGGTGGTGTAACAAATGTTTGTAAAGTCATATACATGGCAGCCTACATAACCACTCGAGCTTAAATTAGCTCCTGAGAACATCATGACAGAGAAATACATGGTAAAATATAATGTTCAAACAACCAACAGTTAAGGCTCCCAGGTCCAAATGTTTATACTCTCAGGAAAACTGAATTCAACCTCTCAGTGAAAACTGGGATACCAATCTCCCAATAAAAACTGAGATACCAATCTCTCAATGAAAACTGAGATATCAATCTCTCAATGAATACTGAGATATCAATCTCTCAATGAAAACTGAGATATCAAGTTCTCTGAATTTCCAGTTCCCAAATTCAAGACAGTGTATACGAGTTCCAGATTCAACCATTCATCAGTTTACATATGCCAACTCAGTTCCAGATTCAACCATTCATCAGTGTATAAGTTAGACTGCAATGTTCATATTTTTTTTCCATTAGTCTTGCACACAACTTTTTTGATGAGGAGTTCTCAGAGTTAAGCCAGAGGAGATAATCTATATGTAGACTTGTGGACATGTCTATGGTTTTGGTTATGATAAGATAATCCCTCCCCTTCTTAAACACTCATACCAAAACACTATGGTTTTGTCTATGGTTTTGGTTATGATAATATTATGCATCAACTTTGATATTTTCTGATCCCACAGGTTAACTAGCAAATTGAAGCTTTCATACCAAAACACTCATAGGAAGGGTCTGAAACTGACAAGCTACAATTTGTATCACCTGGCGCCCATTTGTTTGAATGACTTGCGAATATCATGCCCCTTCTCAGGCGGCCACCGGTATGTCTTCTGCAAAAACCATACATGACAAACATAATGTGGAATGGACATAATAACATAGAAGGCTAAATTATCCTAATGACACTTCAATATCAAACTCTGCTTCGCCTAAGAGCAGCCTTAATATCCCACATATACAAAAAAAGGCCTGTATCTATCAAATTAATCAATATTGGCAGAACCATACCAGTGGAGAAATAATCAACTACATGAGTGTTGATATCCCAAGAATCACAAATGTCATGTGGTATGCAAACGTAGTATGGATGCTGCATGTCCAAATTTCTCTTGCAATCTATGTTCTTTATAAAAATCTAGGCCTCAGAGCTTTTGCTGGATTGGCAGCTACATTCATCATTAGGTGGATGTATCATGTTTGAAGTCATGATGCATGTAAACTGGAAATTACTTCATGAACCCAAAGTTTAGGGCATGTTTGGTACAGATGAATAACACCATTAGTATGGAGCAAACTACATGTCAACTGAATATGAGCATAATATAGACAGAATCTGAACCAATTTGCAACAACTAAATGTACATGGACTGAAACTACATGTGAATATGAGCATAAACAGTATCTGAACCAAACAGAATGTGAGCATAACATGTGTTAACTGATGAAATTTGCTTTATATGGAGCAAGCATGGTTACCTGGATATCGAGCCTAGCAACCAAGTGGTGATACCACACCCAAAATGCAGAAGCTCAGGACCTAACTGATATGCATAAGGCATCAACAACATGAATATTTATACTCACTGACTGGAGCAATATCAACATTAATATTTATATATCTACAGGTGTGAAGCATCAAGCATCCACATGTTTGTGTCCATGTAAAACTAGAATGATATAAATAGACAATTTAATAGGCATACCCGGGTTGGAAACATTGTAAAAGACATTACCCTTCACTTTTATATACATATCATGATGCATGTGCTTGTCAATTTTCTTTCATTCACGATATTTCCGAAGCAAACGCCTCAGAACTCGCATTCTCCTCATCCAAAGGATCTTTGTTGGTAGCCTAGCTTCCCTTGTACCCTTGCGCTTACCTGCAATATTGAGTAACATTAGTAAATAGGCATCAAAGAGTAAGCATCCTTCCACACATTCAAACTTTTTATTGCAGTTTACCATAGCCAGAACGACGTCCTTTCCTTTTTGCCTCCATAGCACGCCTTGCACGAGATCGTGAGTGGATCTTCATGGGTTTCCTGATGGTAATGATTCAAACATGAAGCGATTAGAAATTAATCATAAACTACAGAAAATTATTTTAAATTGTGTTTGATAATCTTTTGGTAATGATTGAACTGATACAGGAGACACGTGTATTTTACTTTGGCAGGCAAGCAATTGTATTAATGTGCATATTCCCCACTTACCACCACATATCATAACTTTTATCCTGAATAGTGTTTAATAGATTGAAATGAAATGATAGTTCAACTTTTTTGCAAACTTCTACCAAGAATTATAACTAGGCTAAAAACCAAGCTCCAGATCATATAAAGCACACAACTGACTTATGTCAGTCATAGAAAGCTACTCAGACTAATGCCTCATCATTGCCATTACCAAAACCAGGTACATGTTGGAAGAACAAATCAGAAATCAAACAGAACAGAGGATCAACATATACATATCAGGAACCGTATCATAGAGTGAAACATTACATATACGTATCAGGAACCATATCATATAGCGAAGCATTAAAGTATCAGAGTACGAAACATATCTGAAACCAAATCCCAGGGTATCACAACCAAAACCATATATACATATTAGAAACCAAACTAAGAATATGAAACAAAGTAAAGGTTCAGAGGATAAACCTAGGAGTGCACTTTTCAGAATGTGGTCCAAAATTCATATATACATACAAACTTTGGAAATCCATGCCCACTTTCAAGTTACCAAACATGCCCTAAATTAGGAAATCAAATAAAAATGAGTAGTAGAGATGATCGGTCACATATCTGGTGCAAGGAATAGTAAAGATAGCAGTAATGTCATTTATTATTAATGACATCAATAAAAATGTCAGAGACATCTTCATGTAGTAGCAGTAATAGAATATTAAAAATAGTACTCAACAACATACCAAGTTTCCAGAGACATGTTGAGGTATTCTACTAAAATGGATTTAGGAGAGAATATTCAAATTCACTATTGCAACTTCAAAAGCTTTAAGTTCTAACTCCTCACTTGGGTCACTTTGCCCAAGCAGTTCTAGCATAGCTTTGCCAGCCTCTTCTTCGTTACTCTAAAGAACAAACCTTACATCTCTAAGATAATCAAGAACACCAGAGATCTGCCAATATATTTTACTTTTTTAGGTGTAGCTCGCTTCGACGAACCAATTCTCCTTCATTAACTACTTGTGTTCTCCATTAATAGACAGTGAGCATTAGAAATTAAGCAAAAAGTTTGCTTCAAAAGGTTTTGCTTCAAATGGACAGCTACAGACCACTTGTCAGTAGGTTTTGCTTCAAATTGAACCAGATCTTAAGAGCCTATTGCCAGCAGGAGAGTGGTCCATTGACTAGATGGACTCTACCACTTGTTGAACCACAAAAAATATGCTCAGTGATAGTATCAGTTCCAATTTTGATTACCAAGCAAATGTGCTCAGTGATAGTATCAATGATAGCAAATGTGTTCAATTATGACTCAACTTTACACATAGAAGAAACAAAAAATATAGCATGGATGAGCGCAAAGTAGACCTTTCATGATCAGGATAAAACATTATGTCACTTATCAGGAGGCCGAGCACTGCTTAGGTGATGTAAAACAAAACAAAATGTAGATAAAAATTGAAATTCAACAAGTAGCAATATGCACAAAAATTTAGATGATAGGGTGAATGAGACAATTTATAGCTCACTTTAACCAGAAGTCTATCCTATAAATTCTCGTCAAGCCATTTGGTACAAAATAGACTCAGAAGGCCAGCATACATGGGAAGTACCTTTTACTGTTTCAGATTTTGGGCCCATTGAATTAATGAACAACCCTGCTAAGTTGTCTAGATGAGGAAAGTATCTAGAAAATGGGAAAGAGTACAAGTCCAACAATGTCTGATTCATGAGAAACTGTAGTACCCGAAGCAGTTCCAAGGTAGAGCACACGAGCGCCAGGCTTCTTACAAACAAAATCAACATAAAGGAACTAGAACTATAAAAATGAATATGTTCAGAAAAAATAGCAAAAGACTAACTAGTAATAACATGATACAGTTAATAATTATTAACATTGTAAACAACATGAAGGAACTAAGATAAGAAAATGAAACGATGATGTATTATTGCTGCAGCAGGGAAAATCACATGTTACCAGTAATGGGTGACAAACAAACAAATGTGAAGATTATATCATATTTTTCTGGCTGATAGGTATTACTAGTGGAAGACAAAAAAAATGTTTGTTTAAGCTAGCTCAGTTTGCAGTGTGCAAGAAAATTACCAATGTCAGTGTTGGAGCAGGGAAAAGCTGCCAAAAACATAAGGAATGCAAACATTACACGTGGGAGTCAAGATACCAACAACCAGAATCAAAGACAAAATCTAAAGTGAAAAATAGCAAAATATCTACTAAACTAGAGAGCAAGAAATGAATCTTAACAATCTAGTTCCCAAGTGTTCAATTAGAACTAAAACGAGTGTGTATTGCCTTTGGTTTATTCTTATATTAGCTTTTCCCTTGCTCTCCTTTCAGAGATACTGATATCATAGTAATGAAGGGAATGCAGTCTAATTATTTCGAACACCGCCCACCCTAATAGAATTAAAAACACAATAATAAGATGCAAGCTGCACATTCACTAACTAAAATTTTCATGTTCCAACATCCAAATTATCCAATATAAATTAAAACAATTATATAATATTCGTAAAAGCTGCTTATAAACTACACAACATTCTATAAAGCATAATGGGGTGCTACTATTCATGAAACAATATTTGCACCCTAATTAGGTGCCAATTATCTTCAAAGGCATTTGACCTTGCTGTCATCACCATTGAACATTAAACCAAGCACCAAGTTCAACAAATCGATTCCTACTCTCTGAATAACAACTATTGAGTTCCAAAATTGGAATGGAACTTCTAATTTATCTTTCCTTTGATAGAAAATAATCCTCCCTGATTTATTGAGAATATCCCAATCTCAATTTTTTTATGATGTTACTCCCAAATATTTGAAGCCCACAAAATGGTGAGCCACATGGTCATTTCTATTAGAATTTCTCCATAAAACTAAAACAAATTCAATTTCTAAATAAGCAAGTTAAATAAAGGTGAACCTGTTGAGATTCTGTAAAGGTCATTCAAAGAGTAGAGCATAACTAAAAGACTAAAAGTTCTGTCCATTCTGCAAAGGTCATCCAAATACACATGAATCAGATGAAATGATAAACTACAGAGCATAAAAAGTAGATAGCACATAAATATGGTCAGCAATTGAAGTATATAATAGGAGAAAAAGCCACCCATGATGAAGTCTTTTTTTGGCTATATAGGAGTCGCATCCAGGGAGGCAGATATGAAGGAGGAGGTGGTGTCCAACATTGGAGAATCGGGACAGTAGACGTCCTATGAGTTCAGCTTCCCGGAGGAGTCATTCCGCGATGCCGATGCCTATTTTTAGCCAAATCTAACAAAAAAATTAGGGTTTTAAACAACTGACCTTCAACCTCTCTGTCTTCGATTTTCAGTCAGATCTAGGAGTCATTCCGCGATTCACCACATCAACTAACCTTCGACCTCTCTATCCCCGATCTTCAGTCAGATTTAACCAAAAAATTAGGGTTTTAAATAGAGGATAGTAGAACCTTGGAGGAGGCAGGGCCTATGTCCTTCGGCGGAGCCAGGGGGGGGCTCGTCGAAGGCTACGGCGGAGCCGAGGGAGTCATCGTAGTTGTCGTGGGCCACGATGGTGGAGAAGGAGGAAAGGGAGAGAGGTGCTGGAGCCTGGAATGAAGGAGGAGGAGGAGGAGGAAGGGGGGATGTAGAGGAAGGCCTCAAGTATATGAGCACTCGAGAGAGAGCTTAGAGAAGGCTTGAAAAACATTACACGAAAAGTGAATAGTTGGGCGCGGATTCGTCCCGCTATTTTTTTCACAGATGTTAGGACGTTCAATGCACGCCGTAAATAAAAATAATATTTACGGCATTCAATGTATGTCCTAAATAAGTATAACAAATTATTTTTTTAGTTTTCCACGACGTCCAGTGCAATGCATGTCGTAAATTAATTATTTACGGCACACTTATTTAAGCATGCCTTAATCTCAATGTCGTAAAATATCACTTTTCTTGTAGTGGCTTCACAGCTTTTTAGTGCTCAATGCCTGGGTTTCTTGTGAACCGACTCAGCATTCCTACGGAGAAAGCTATGTCAGGCATTATGGCAGTAGTTGCGTACATCAAACTCCCGATAACGTTAGAATACTCCAGCTGCCTGACGCTTTCCTTCGAATTTGGCTTCAGCTTCTGATCACACCTGTATGGCGTATCGATCCTTGAAAGATCCTGATACCCGTAGCGTGTAACCATCTTCTCAATGTAATGAGATTGTGACAGCGCCACTCCAGTGTCTGTTCAGATGTTCTTTATGCCCAAGATGACATCTGCATCCCCCAAGTCCTTCATACTGAACTTGGTTGAGAGGAACTTCTTTGTCTTCGTGACATTGCCTATATCCGTTCCTAGGATTAGCATGTCGTCCACGTATAGACAAACGATGACTCCTCTTCCATTAGCGAACTTCGTGTAAACATACTTGTCCGTCTCGCCAACTCTGTAGTTATTTGATATAATAACTTTGTCAAACTTCTCATGCCATATTTTAGGAGCTTGCTTTAAGCCGTATAGAGATTTTACTAACTTGCAGACTTTGTCTTCTAGGCCTCTGACGACAAATCCTTCTGGCTGTTACATATAAATCTCCTCGGTCAGCTCGCCATTCAGGAATGCTGTTTTCACATCCATCTGATGTATCACCAGTTTGTGTATTGCTGTAAGGGCAATCAACAATCTGATGGTTGTCATCCGTGCTACTGGAGCATATGTGTCAAAGTAGTCGATCCCCTATTTTTGAGAAAACCCCTTGGCTACCAATCTGGCCTTGAACTTGTTAATAGTTCCATCTGTCTTCATCTTCTTCTTGAAGATCCATTTACATCCGATGGGTTTTGCTCCTTCAGGTAGATCTACTAACACCCATGTGTTATTGGAGGTGATAGAGTCATACGCATCATTCACTGCCTCCTTCCAGAAGATAGCATCTCTGGTCTTCATCGTCTCATCATAGGTAAGCGGATCTGCTTCTACATGATAGGTGACAAAGTCATCTCCGAAGTCCTATGGTCTCCTCACTCGCTTGGCTGACAGCTCTTCGAGTTCTGGTTCAAACATTGTTTCATCAACAACAATTTCTTCTTGGACTACGACATCGTTGGAAACCTCAGCTTCCTTTGCACCATCATTATTCTTCGAAATGTCCGCAAGAATAATATTTTTGTGCCTTGCAAACTTGTCTTCAAAGTGCTCCACGTCACAAGATTCGATGACATGGTTAGACTCCAAGTCAAGGAATCTTCGAGCGTCACTCTTCTCGGCATACACCAAGAAGATCGTCTTCGTAGTCCTTGTTACGAGTTTCTGAATCTTCAGATCCGAAAGTTTTACGTATGCCAGACACCTCCACACTCGAATGATATTCAAGTTGGGTCTGACTTTGAACCAGAGTTCATGAGGAGTAATATCAGAAGCTGCATACGGCACTCTGTTCAGAATGAATATTACCGTCAAGGCAGCTTCTCCCCAAAAGCACTTTGGAAGACCCGCAGTTAACAACATTGAGTTCATCATCTCTGTCAACGTTCTGTTCTTCCTTTCTACTACTCCGTTGGACTGAGGAGAATACGGAGCAGTAGTCTCGTTGATGATTCCATGTTCTTTGCAGAACGATATAAAATCATGAGATCGATATTCTCCGCCTCGATCACTCCTCAACCTCTTGAGTTGTTGTCCAGTTTGCCGATCAGCTTCGGCCCTGAACACTTTGAACTTCTCGAATGCTTCATCTTTAGATTTGAGCAAGTAGACGAATGTATACTTAGAGAAGTCATCGATGAAGGTTATGAAATACTTCATCCCGGCTTTTGTAGAGAATTATTTGAAGTCACAGATATCGGAGTGTACCAACTCCAGAATATCTGTGCTTCGATTGACCCGATGAAAGGGTTTTCTAGTGATCTTAGTCTGAGCACATACTTCACACTTTTCTATCTTACCCCCACATTTGGAGATAAGTCCTAGACTAGACATTTTGTTTATTCTTTTATAATGAACATGTCCTAGCCTATTATGCCATAACTCAAGAGAATAGTCAGAAAGAGCGATTGCATTTATTTTATTAGACTGGTTTACAAGCTGAATTTTAAACATCTTTTTGGTTTGAAAAGTCTTTCCGAAGTATGTTCCCTTCTTGGACATCAACATCTGACCAGCATTAATGTCCATCCTCAAACCTGCGTTGCAAAGCAGGCTCCTAGAGATCAGGTTCTTGGCAATCACCGGAACATGCTTTACTCCTTGGAGAGTCAGAGTGTTCCCGGAAGTGAGTTTCAGCTCCATAGTCCAGATCCCCATAACTTTAGCTTGGGCCTGGTTCGCCATGACAACCTTCTCAGAAGTTGGCTGGTACGTGACGAACCATTCCTTTCTAAAGCAGACATAGCATGTCGCACCGGTGTCTATCCACCAGTCAGAGTCAGCCCCCTCAGTTGTGACCTGAGCGATCATAGCAACGAGGTTAGAAACCAAAGAAAACTTACTAGGGTCACCTTTCTCTGATTATTTGGGCTTGGATCTGCATTCACTCTTGTAGTGGCTCCTTTTGCCACAGTTAAAATAAGTCACATTGGACTTGGGCTTCTTCTGTTTGAAAGACGGTCCCTTCACTTTCAGATTAGTGAAGTCTTTCTTGTGGTAAGAAACCGCCTGCTTCCCCTTGGAGTCTCTCATCTGCACCAGATTGGCCTCGGCCAATTATTTGGACAAAGTGTCCATCTTCTGTTGAGAATGCATCTCGTCCTCAACATGGATTTCTTGCAAGAGATCTTTCAGACTGATCTCGAGTTTTTTTCGATGCATTCTTGCATAGAACGTATTCCATCTAGCAGGAAGTTTCGAGACGATCCCTCCAACGACAAACTTGTCGACGAGGGGCATCTTTTTATCGTCTAGTTTCTGACGAAGTTTCAGAAACTCCTTCACTTGAGGAAGCATCGCCTTCTCGTCTTCAAAGAGCCACTTGTGATATTTTTCGACGAAAAATATCTTGCTCCTGTTTTTGTCTTCCTCGTATAGCTTTTCCACAGACTCTTATATTTCTCTGGCACTATCCTTATTTGAGTAGAATTCTTCCAAGGAATCCTCCATAGCATTTAGGATCAGAAGACTACAAATGCTATTCTTCCTTCTCTAATTGGCCTGAAGTTTAGTAGCCGCAGTTATAGCGGCAACAGACCCAGTATCTGGAACAGTAGGTTCCTCTTCAAAGAGCACGTGATCAACGTCTCGGAGTTGAAGGGTGAGAAAAACCTTCCTCTTCCAGACTTAATATTGCTCTCTATCAAACTTTTCCAACTTGCAGTAGTCAGTTTGGAGGAGTGAAGCATTAATATTTTCCATCATACTAATCTTGCTTTGAGATTGTTATTTCCGAGGCATGGTTACAGATGAAAAACATGAGTTCACCAAGCCTACACAGTAGGTGCCACAAATGAGGAGTTTAGCAAGCCTACACAGTAGGTGCCACAAATGAGGAGTTTAGCAAGCCTACAAAGTAGGTGCCACAAATGAGATAGAACTCAAGAACAAAGTTAGGCCTCCCTACTCAATAGGTGCCTAAAAACCTGAAGAACGAGTTACAGAGAAATAGAAGAAGAAGAAGAAGAAGAAGAAGAAGAAGAAGAAGAAGAGTAGGAGGATTAAATCTGCTGGAGTGTAAAAATATCGTTGCTCAAAGCAAGATTCGCCTCCATACGATCCGCTTCCAGGAACCAGCAAGTTCAAGAGAACTTCTGGAACGCTCGTCAGTCAATATTTGTGACTTGAACGGGCTTCCTGAACTTTACGGACTCCCTTAACTCTCTTCTTTGGTACATCTTGGAAAGGAGGCAAGGGAGCTCTATTTATAGAGTGGAGTGAGGCCTCACCATCTCTCATATCCGATGTGGGACTAAAATACCATTACTCTAAAATAGAGTTTGATATTTTACATCATCCCACAATCAACATAGTCGAGTGCTAGCTCACGCCTTCCCCCGAACACTCCCGTGCATGCATGAGACAACCTGGAGTCCGTGTCGAGTCCGAGCCCGCACAACAAAAATCAACTTACGTCGTTGTTGGAATTAATCATTTTTCTCTTAGTAAAATCACCCACATGGTTCCCTCCTTAGGGTCACCACCCCATGTGCATATCCCAACAACACATACTCATATATATGTTGAGATAACTCATGATGCTTTTCTAATGTGGGACTAAACTTTACAAAGCATGTTGAGAGCAAGCTCTCTTCATGTCAAGGAGCAAGAGCACCAACAAGAGCTACAATATTAACGTGGTTTGATCAAGCTTAATCTACTCCATGGACAAACATAAAAAATAACTTTGTTGAATCACAAGAGAAGCTTACAAAAATTACACACACAATAGCTAGCGTAATGCGAAACCCTCCCTCAACGATATGCGAAATCCTCCCTCAACGAGATTTACAAAGAACTTTCTCCTACATCCTCTTGATGACTCCTTAATGGCTACCAATAACTTTCTTAGCAAATCTTCCTTAAACTTGAAGTCCAACCAAAGCTAGGGCACGAAAAGCCCTGTTGTGGCTCTCCAAACCAACCCCAAGGCATATATAGGCCATCAATGGCAGCATCCTTAAATCTGAATCATTCTTGAAATCCCCAAATACCGACCCACGACAGGTATACCTCCGAAATTCCTTCGAAACATGGTGTGAAGTCAGCCTTTAACAATAAATTGATAGCATATCGACGGTATGCCACCAGTAAGCACTGATTTGATACTCTTGGCTCCTTTTTAAGCCCCATCTCGATGTTTTGATCACCTTTCCGAATTTTTTCGATTACTGAACGACGTCCGTCATACTCCATAGTTAAACATAAACCATATACAATTTCAGTATCGAATGTAAAATGCAAGTTTCTTGTGATCTATGCCAACTAATATCAGGTAGACATTAGACAACACACATCACAGACCTATAGCTTAGAAACATGATGTCATTGAAGGTGGAGACCAATTATGTAGAAACTCAGCATTGACAGCACATTATATTCCTTGCACTGTTGAATACTGAATCTAAAATTTATTTATTTTCAATTTTCCGAATCTACAATTTATTTATTTGCATTCTTCTCTCACTAATTAAGTACTTGTTGTTTATTCATGCAATTAATGTTCTCACGTGGAAGCGGAGGGTTCATTACTCATATGATGAGCACATGTACGGACGAGCATATTGATGAACATATGCACACGTACGGGGAATAATAAATTAGGGATCGACAAGCGAGCAAAGCCTGGATAAACTAGTCCTATGGTTACGAGGAAACCACATGTATGGTTGGTGCTAGTCCAGCGGCCAGCCAAACCTCAGATCTTGAACTGTCCTACTTCCGAGGATTTGATGCTGCGGTGCGGAGCTACATTCTCGCTTCCCGCACGCCCACATGTCAAACACCGGCCTTGCTGGAAGCCGTTGGGCGTTTCAAACTCCTGTCCTGCACAAGCAGGAACGGATCCAGAAATATAAAATAGGATGAATTAGAATGGATTGGAATAGGCTAAGTTTGGACTAACTCCTAAAAAGAGGGTTAATACAATTTTTGGTCACCGAATATTTATTAAGTTTAGTGGCCATGAAGCGACTAAAACTTAAAATTAGGAACATTCGATGACCAAAAATGGTATTTACCCCCTAAAAAAATTATATGAAAAATAAAAGAATTTTTTGGGGTGGAGTCCACCCCACCCAATATCTGGATCCGCCCTTGTTGCATATGCATGAAAGTAGGTAACTGGCATTCCAATTGTCATAATGCCTGACATCAAAAACTTTTATAGACGGTTGTTCAGTATGCTGAACACTCAGGGTGCGTTTGATTACAAGGTAGTTTAATTCCACGGAATTATTTTACCAGAAAAGAAATTCTATGGAAAAAATTATACGAAATTAATTTGGGTGTTTAATTGTCATTTTTTTCATGGAAATATAATTTTTTTTTTTATGGAAATTGATAGACTGGACCAGTTTTATTTTCCACCAATTTAGAGGAAAATATAGAAATGTTAGATTTTTTTTGAAAATAATTCCATGAAAAAATATATGCCATCAAACACTACAAATGTTGAAAAATTTATAATGGAAATATTTTTCATGAAAGAGAAGCTCAATCAAATACAGTAGTTTTCCATAAAAATTGGATAGGCTCTTACATTTTCTTGTTTTGATACATCAGACAGTTCTGTGAGGTAAAAACATAGAATAACGGTTAAATATGGTTTCACACGGTATATAATGTCATGTGTTATGTCTGAAGTTACAAATTCTGTGTGATTTTATGTATCTATGCAAAATGTCTCAGAATGTAACATGATATTGAGTATTGCCACATTGACAGACGTGCCGTGTGTGCGCCTGATCCATACATAGAAGTCACTAATCGACAATATTTGGTGCCATATTTATCCAACTCACCATTTCAATACCCACGTTTTAAACAAATATATGGCGTATTCCAAATTTGAGTGATAATGGCATTGATTGAGAAATGAAATTCTCGAAACTATAAAGACAAGTTTGATTCATTATAGCAGTAATGGAATTAAATTTATAATGTATTGAAGTTAACTATTACATTATTGAATTTATAATATAAATTTTAGTCAAATGTTTGACTTACCATGTAATATAAATTGAGTTTGTAATATGATAATTTTTTTTAAATAGAATTATATGATATAAAACTTAAGAAGTAACTCGAGAGACCATAGTTTTCTTTCCACTTGCTCCGGCCAAACAGCCCCATTCTTCTATATAAAGCATAAACCCACTCCTCAATTCCAGACTCCAACTAAAACAAATCACAAAGAAAACTAAACCCTACTTTCACCGAAACTTACCGGGAAAAAATGGGGCAATGCGTCTCCTCCGGCCGGGAAATGGTGGGGCCCAAGCCGACGGCGAAGCTGATACTCGACGACGGGACGCTGGAGGAGTTTGACCGCCCGGTCCAGGCGTCGTCGGCCCTCGACAAGCGCGACGGGAGCCGGTGGTTCGTGTGCGACGCCGACGAGATGGAGTCCGACCGCTCCGTCCCCGCCGTCGGTTCCGACGAGTGGCTCCGGCCGGGCCAGATCTACTTCGTCCTCCCGAGGCCGATGCTGAATTACCCTCTCCGGGCCGAGGACCTGGCCAGGCTGGCGGTCAAGGCCAGCGCGGCGCTGGTGATGGCTCCGCTGGTGTTCGGGGAGCCGAGGGAGGAGGAGAAGGCAGCGGCGGTTTCGGTCGTCGGAGGGAGGAGGAGGAGGCGTCCCAGTGGCAGTGGGTGTAAATTTGAGTCGGATCTGTGTGTGATTCCGGAATGAGGAAATATTTTTTGGGGGGAGATTATGAGAATGTTAGTTATTTCATTTTTTTTTTCTTTTCTTTTGGTAAATG
Organism: Iris pallida; assembly: GCA_029216955.1. Classification (NCBI taxonomy): domain Eukaryota; kingdom Viridiplantae; phylum Streptophyta; class Magnoliopsida; order Asparagales; family Iridaceae; genus Iris; species Iris pallida. Next base: position 8,036,401 of record JANAVB010034616.1, on the reverse strand, counting down.
ATTGGTTCCGGAAGGCCATCGGTACCCTTTAGATCGTCTTTGGACGGCGGAGAATTGTTGTATAAATTTTCAGTTATGTAACTGTATATAAGGAGGATTATAAAATGGTAGAATACCAATTGTATTATAAAAAAAGAATTTGGTCTCCAACGAAATTGCAAATTACAGCACTTGCATTGTTCCGTACTGGTGGATCGACGAAATAAATTTAAAAAAGCTTCAAAATCCAAGTCAAAGAGAAATATCAAAGCCAAAATATTTCTTAGAAGTCTTCTCTCACAAGAGTCCAAAAAAGGCTGCACCTGCACCTTGTGAAAAATAAAATATTTGGTGGAGAAGATACGTAAATACAATGCACTTACAATGAAGCATTTCTGTAGTTTTAAAATGTACAGCAGGTGAATGAGGAATCATAGTCACTGTGGAATCATAGTCACATTAATGAAGTAGGTGAATGAGGAACACAAGTAGACAAAGAGGGCAGGCGACACTTACTGAATGGAGAGGCAGAGAACTGCATGCTGCTGTGACAGCAGAGAGAGAGAGAGAGACAGAGAGAGAGAGAGAGAGAGATCCTGTGGTACAGAAGAAAAGAACACCAATGTTGAATTGGTAGACTCAGTTGATCTACCTAAGGCATGCTCGCAATCGTGTACGACCATGCATGCGAACTAGGCTAGTAGGCTGGGGAAAATTAATGCAAAAACAAAAAAAAAAGGTCAGAGAGGACATACAACTATATATATATGCACGAATACAGTAGCTTGTTGAAACATGCAATTTTTTTATCAACATATATATATATATATATATATATATATATATATATATATATATATAAAAGCATTTGATTTGTGAAAATGCTAAAGAGCCAACGGTCTCTGTCCGTCGTATGTAACTGTGGGCATACATGTTCCAAATCCTTTGGCCTCCCTTATTCTCCCAACGAAGAAATGTCATGTATACCGCGGACCAAAATTGTGGAAAAAAAAAACGGTAATTTCATGCGCGGGGGGGGGGGGGGGGGGGGGGGGGGGGGGGGGGGGGGTAAAATTTAGGGTAATTATAAAAAAGGGGGTAACTTTAACAAATTTACACAAAACAGGGTGAAATGACATCGCAGATGGCGCCATAGGGCTTCCCTCCCCTTGGCGACATCTGTGATGGCGCCAGAGGGCCGCCACCCCTCGGCTCCATCATAGATGTCGCCAGACATCTCCCCCCCCCCCCCCCCCCTTTTTCTCTCCTCTTCACGTGGACCTTGTCCCCCCCCCCCCTTTTTCCCTCCTCTTCACGTGGACCTTGTTCTCTTCCTCCCCTCTTTCAAATGTTGATTATTCCCCTCCTTTTCATTGTCCATATTCTCTTTATCTTCCCCCAATGCTAATTTTCTTCTATGTAATTATAATTGAGGATTTACTTTCTTAGATTCGTCACGGGTGGTAGGAGTGGATAGATATAAGAGGGTTCGAGTGGGAGAACATATACATTCACCGAGAGGAAGAAGAACTGAAGAGCTAAGAGTCGGAGAAGATGAATGCTGGAATGATGGTCGTATTCCCGGCGGACGACGACTGAAAGAGAGAAACAAGAACGAAAAAATCACATATCCCGATTGGTGTTTACCGGGGAGGTAATATTTTAAAAGTTCATATTTATTCGTTATTTTATTGTATATTGAATTAGAGTTAATTTTTGTCATTCGTTTCATTTGTAGTTATTTGATTATAAGCCGGACGTACGGTTGCTGTGAACGTGGACAATGGCGTAACGCTACAAACTACGCCACATGGGAGATAAATACATATCAAAAGGGCTTAGTTAACGTATTTGGTTTTGGATATGTAGATGAGCTTCGATTCTTGTTGCACGACAGAGATTTAATATTTTCTCTAGTGGAACGTAGGTGGCCCCAACGCAACACTTTCCAATTGCCGGTAGCAGAGATGACCGTAACTCTACTGGATGTAGCCAATATTTTAGGGTTACCTATTGCAGGTAAAATATTTGTTAAATATTAATTTGGGACGAAATTTTATATAGAAACCTAATTTAAAATTACAGGTGAGCCTATATTTTTTGATAATCAACCAAGCGCTGCTACTATAATTAGACTGTATCTCGGTATTGATCCGCCCGAAGATAGAAACGTCAGATCCGACGTCACTATAAACTGGTTACGCGGAAACTTCATGGATCTAGACCGTACAATTGACGGTCCAGTTAACGTTGACGAAGAGCAGGTATTTAACTTCACTTGTTTATTAATGTATTTATATTGAGAATATGGAACTCATAGTACCGTACGTTTACAGATTGTTTGCTGCACAAGGGTTGTATCTACTCGCTCTATGTGGTTCAGTTCTCTTTCCGAATGCAACCGGATGTCGGATTACTGTTCGAATTCTTCCTTTTCTGGAAAAATTGGTTCACCCGACACGCTATGCATGGGGAGCCGCAGTCTTGGCTTACTTGTATGCTTCTCTGACAGAGTTTGTGACTGCGAGCTCTTTACAAAATATGAACAAAAATTTAACTGGATGCATGTCACTCCTACAGGTATTTTATCATTCTAGAGAGTATTAACGTTACTTAACATAATCTAATTTTGTATTATTGTTTGTACTTAGATCTGGGCATATGAGCATTTTGCGATCGGTAGACCGGTGACTAGCATTAGCCGCGAATTAGGTGTCTTTCCAGTAGGTAGACGTTGGACTACTGACGTGGTGGACCAAGCACATTGTGGACATCCGGTTGTCTCGATCTATCGTACCGAATTTGACTCTCTAACACATGACGAGGTAAAAAGTAATATTACATTTGTGTTTAATTATGCTTATGTATTGACTTGACAAAATCTCATATAGGTTACATGGATGCCGTGTATTATACGTGCCGATGCTCCCGACATCCAAAGGATGTCATATCCCAATAGTCATTATAACGTGGTCATCTTATATGATTATCGGACCATGTACCACCCTGCTGATCGTGTTCTTCGTTAGTTCGATCTCGTACAAACTATTCCTAATGCGTCTGAATATATAAGCCACAACAAAAGTGGACGACTTTCTAGAATTCAACGTTATCTCCATGAATGGAACACGAGATCAGATCGATATAATATATTGAACATGTCACGACCTGTTCAATCCCCTGAAGATTGTAAGCTCAAATTTATATCTTATTTAATTTCAAGTGTTTAATTGTCGACTTATATGTCAGTTTTTAGCGATTCAGGGTTAGGTGATATTACATACAGACGTTGGTATGCAGCACCACGTATAGGTAACAGAGCATACATATTTGAAGAGATACGGTCACTACAACAAAAAACCCTTTTAATGACGCTCGATAAGACGTATTAATGACGCCTGATACCTAAGCGTTATCAAAGTTCGAAATACCTTTTTTTCTATGACGGTTTGGGCTAATTCTGGGCTTTTTATAACGTTTATAAAACAAAGCGTTATTAATATTTTAGAGCGGTGGCAAACTTGTAATTAATAAACTTCCAACAAAACCCTTCACACCCGATCTTTTTCAGAGCTTCCCTCATCCCCATCTTCCCTTCTCTTCCTGAACCCTACAATTTTCCTAAACTCTAATTTTCCCAAACCCTAACCTCATCCGCCGCTCCTCCAACTTCAATATCCCCCGCCTCGACCACCTCTACGTCGACCCCCACAATCTCGACAAGGCCCGCATGAAGCTCCACTACGTCGACCTCTCCGACGCCTCCTCCCTCTGTCGCTGGGTCGACTCCCTCCTTCCCGACGAGGTCTACAACCTCACCGCCCAGTCCCACGTCGCCGTCTCCTTCGAGATCCCCGACTACACTACCGACGTCGTCGCCACCGGCTCCCTCCGCCTCCTCGAGGCCATCAAGTCCGCGACCAGGCACAAGCCCTCCATTCGCTACTACCAGGCTGGCTCCTCCGAGATGTTTGGGTCCACCCCTCCCCCGCAGTCCGAGACCACCCCGTTCCACCCCCGCTCCCCCTACGTCGCCGCCAAGTGCGCCACCCACTGGTACACCGTCAACTACCGCGAGGCCTACGGGCTCTTCGCCTACAACGGGATCCTCTTCAACCACGAGTCCCCGCGCCGCGGCGAGAACTTCGTCACCCGCAAGATCACCCGTGCCGTCGGCCACATCCGCGTCGGCCTGCAGACCAGGCGGCATATTATATCCCACCTTGGTATTCTTCTATCTTGGTATATCCCACCTTTTCTTTTGTGGTTCAAAGAACAATTATATCCCGTTTAGATGGTTAATTGTCTTTCACCATGTTGCAGGAGCATGCCAACATCAGCTGCGCTTGATGTTGTGGCAAAGAACCTAAACTTGAAATTTTTTGAGGTATCCATTAATTGGAAAAAGTTTTTCTTCTAATTTAATTTTTCTACAGGACTGATATTAGGATTGACTTTTCATAGGTACCTACTGGCTGGAATTTTTTTGGAAACTTGTTGGATGCTGGGCTTTGTTCAGTTTGTGGTGAAGAAAGTTTTGGTACATGTAGATCTTTTTATCTTGAATCTTCTGTATGGCTTTTGGAGACACAATAACATGCTTAAATAACTTTAGCTTTATGTTGATAGGCAGCTTATATATTTTTCTTTTAGTTATTTCCAAATATAATTTACAAATTTTATGCTAAAAGGACATGTTGCCAAGTATGGTACTGCGCTATATTGATGATTAGCCCAAACAGTAAAGTAAGCACATTACTTTCCATTGATTTGGTTTTTGGCATGACCCAAATCTAGCAAGCATCCAGATAATGATGCTATGCCTTAATAAAGGTTTAAATCATAGTAAAGAACACAAGTGAACTTTTGAGAGTTTAGGAGATATGGTTTGGAGAATGAATCTGTCTAGACAGCCCTAAGAGCATCTTTACTATCTTCATGCCAATTGATGCCCAAAACATTAACTATATAGTAAAGAGTGCAACTTCGAGTTAATGAGAATGGTTTGAGGATATCTGCTTCCAAGATATAAGAAATACTCGACTCTGGCATTCTGTATCACCAGCACTATCGGTGTAGCTTTAGTTGCACAAAAAGGTTAAGAGCTTTGTAAATAAAGTAAATTAACCATATTTTCTACAGTTCTCTCTTGTACTTGGGCTTGTATCATATGTTAGATGCTTACTTATAACCTCCATTATCGTACCCCGTACAAAAGTACTCATTTGAATGACCATGACCCACGGCATGAGACTTCACTCAACGTAGGGACTATTAAGTTAAATAAAATAATGATGGCATGGAGAGAATGGATTCCCGAGTTCTTACATGGCAGCCCTCTTGGGACTAGTAGTGCCCGACAGGCCGGCTGGTTCCCACAGATACTGTAAATCTGTCACACGGGCAGGGAACGGTATCTGCTTATATTATTATACATGCTATATTAACGGCGGGCGTCCCGCTGGGACTCGTCTAATTACATGATTGGCGCAATTGATTGACTGGATAGACTAGCCTTGCTCGCACATAGTAAGAACTGAGGAATCCTTAATTGTATAATTCCAGGATAACTTGGGACTCACAATAGCAAGCCGTAGTAGTTGATTGGCCGTTCAAGATAATTTGTTTGTGTACTGTACCTACTCTGTTGCCTAACTGAGATGATCAGAATGTCAGGACATGACGGGCCAACTTCTGTCCTTGTTTGGTTGGGAGGTTGGTTCGAAGTGTCGTGATGTTATGTGAATCCTAGTGGAGAGCAGAGATCTATTATTATATTCTCTTACTTACTGGTTTAATCCTTCATATCGTCCTTCCTTGTGGTACTTGCTATTAGAGGTCTAACCTCTCTGGTTTTGCATGGCCAGATTTAGAGCCAGTCCTCGAGGATCCAGCTTACTTCTACCTCCAAGATGGTCAATACTAGAGGGATGATCGCAGGAGGGCTCGAGTAGGTTTCCTTACTCCACCGCTCGTTTTGTTATTTATTTCATACTTAGCCATTTGGCACCGACATGTTAGTCGGATTATCTTGCACTTACTTTTGCATAATTGTAACTAAAGTCAGACTGCAGCTGATAACAATTGTGTACATGTTACTATACCATCTGGCTATGTTTTGTGAAGCCAGATCTCAAGAACATTTTGACTAAGCGTTTGGGACGCCTTACTGCTTTATCTTACATGTTCTCTATTTCTGTTTCTTGTTTTGAATGATTGAGACAATAGATGTGAAGTGACCATAGTAAGACTTTCATGTAGTATACACCCTCTCGTCTGGTTAGACAGCATTGATCGTATTATACGGTATTCATCTACCCGTAATACGTAGCTGGCTGAGTCATTTCCCCGCTCTCCAGTATTCTGGTTCTGGGGCGTGACATCCATCCTTTGTAGCACCCTCTTAATAGATTCCCTATAAAATTGCTTTTAAGACAAACATGAAGATCCCAATTAAGATCCGCTATACAATGAAACTTGTCTTTGTTTATGTGACAAAGAGTGTAATTATACAGATTGAACGCTATTAAGATTATTGTTTTCATATTTCACACAGCTAACTTCATAAGAAATTTTTAGAACGGATTCATCTTACCTTTTATGTTGGCAATACGGATCTGCCATACATCTCTTTAGAGGACCTGAAGTCAAGTGCATGTATCACGCATTGATGAATTTTTTGTTTTCCTACATTATTGTAGCAGATGAAGGATGTAGAAAAGCTCATCAATGGTCAAGAAGTTGATTTAGATGAGTTAAAAGAAAGAGCTAATAACGCCTGGATCCTAAAGGTTTTTCTTATTCCTACCGTTCCATCTTTTCTGCTGAACTGCCTTCCGCTGATGTTTATCTTCTTTGCCTATTCAGCATTATAAAATATCCAGCCAAGAGTTAGGTATTTCTTCGTTGCCTGATGCAATCGTATGCAGAATTGCTGCCCGAGATGCCTTGTGAGATATAATTACAGTTGTCATCTCAACGGTATCCTCATTTTATTTGTTATGATAGCGTCTACCTTCATCTTTTGCCATTCCCTCCATCTTTGTGCATTTATGTTTCTGCTGATAAAGCTGAGAAGAGGCTAATTTTTAATATCAATATTGTCGGTGATATAAAAAATGTCACAAGTGGAGTGGTGAGGAAACTTAAAGGTATTTAACAATTTGCGTGTCTTTTATTACAAAGACAATTCTAGTACTGTACAGCATGTGGTATATCGACTAATATTTATCTACAAGTAGATGAGCTTGGATTTGAATGTTGAAAAGTATTAATATTTGCATGGGACAGTATTTTGAAACTTAAAAGAGGTCTTTCTATTAGTAGTGAGACGATCTTCATGATTAATGTACCTCAACCAATAATTATGTTGGTTAGCTTTTAAATAAAGCTAATTATGGATCCCGGTAAGGAATCACTTTGATATGTTCAAATGGCTCCCCAATATGATAACATCTGAGCGATCCGTAGATCATTTGCTTTTGTGCTTCCAGCTGTGAACATCGACTCTGACCAACTAACTAGCTTGGAAAAGTACTGCTCTCACCTCATTCTGGTTAGTGCTCGACATTGCCTCTATAAATGTTTCTTGAGATATTTGTTATGATTATTTTGGTTGGGAATTATATAGCTTGAATATGTTGCGCAACGTAACCTGAATTGGTAAGTCGGATATTTCAAGTATAGATTGAACATGAGTTGCGGACTTGCAGTTTGACTGAGCTATTCAACGAAGGGTGGATGACCCTGGTCCTTTCGATTCCAATTAGCTTGTTACTTGTTAGTCCTTGTGCGTTTGATCGAAATAGTAGATTTCCAGTGACTTGAGAGTTGTTTTTATTTGTTTTTTTTTCCCTTCAACCAGCTAAACTTCCAATAATTTTATGAAATGTGTACGACATGTGTTTGTTGATTATGAGTGTCCAAGGATTATAGTCTAAGACATGCCCACATTTATTATCTGATTCTACTATTACATCAGTAAGGTTTTCTGTCAGGTGGTTTGTCTGTTTTTGCTGGTGTTGGGGAGCGTACTCGCGAGGGTAATGACTTGTACAGGGAAATGATTGAGAGTGGTGTGATTAAGCTTGGAGAAAAACAGGTACTTGTTCTAGGCTACTTTGGTGTTTCTTCAATCAGTTGTGTTGTATTCTTGTTTCTGAAGTTTGGAATCGGTTTCCATGTTGTAGAGTGAAAGCAAATGTGCTCTTGTGTACGGACAAATGAATGAGCCCCCTGGTGCTCGTGCTCGTGTTGGGTTGACTGGGTTGACAGTTGCCGAGCATTTCCGAGATGCTGAAGGGCAAGATGTGCTTCTCTTTATTGACAACATTTTTCGGTTCACTCAAGTAAGCTTATAGTAACCTGTACATGGAATGTTTTTCTTGTTATGCATATGCATGTTTTATGGCTCAGTTTATCTTCAACTTTTCAGGCAAACTCTTGTTAACTTTCTTTAATTTATTGGCTTGGTAAAATCCAGGTTGATTGCTAGAGGATGAGGCTCTTCCATGACGGCGCCGGCTGCAGCAGCACCAAGTCGTCGCTCAGCTGCGACACTACTTCTCTTTGGGACTCCCGATATCTTCAAGAGATGGCAGAGAGAAGATCCATGGTCATAATCTATTTAAGTAAATATCTCTAATAATTTGTTTAGCAAAAGATAGATTTATTCCAATTTTTGGGTACATTCTGTATTTGGATATTCAATGTAATAAAGATGTTGATATGTACTCTATTTTGAGAAATATAATAAAGATGGTGATATATAATGTTAAGTTTTTGGAATGTAATATATACTGTGCAGTATAGAGCATTATAAATGTGCTAATTTGAATAGTATAAAGTGTTATAAATGTGCTGTATTGAGCCTATACATATTATATATTCATGACGTTTTGAAATTGTTCTGAATTGTGTACTATATATTAACTATTCATAACGCTTTTATAGAAACTATTCATGACGGTTATTTTATGACGCTTTTAAAAAATATTTATAACACCCGTTTTCATAACGGTTGCTGTGGAAAAAAAAGCGTCATGGTTCGTCATTAATGACGCTTTTTAGCCGTCATTAAAAGGATTTTTTGTTGTAGTGGGTTCACTAATAGAGCCGTGGATGACTGCAGTATGCGACGATTTATAGATAACATATGTCAATTGGTAAGTATTATTTATTTGAACAACGTTGTGTTAGTTATTATTTATTAATTGACATGTTTTCAAATTTAGCGTCCAGAAATGGTTCAAGCGATTATCGATAGAGATTATGCTAGCACTTTCAATCTAGTACAACGTATTTTGGAAGGTATAGAACGAGATCTTAAGTATGGTCCTGCGCCCCACACACCTCCTTTATATATTTTTTCAGATTATCCAACTGGCAATGTTAGTCAAAGACAGAGCCGTAAGTCGTCTTATCATCCTGGCGAGGAGGCACCCTATCATCCTCCGGAGGAGACATTCTATCATTCTGCAGATAAGGCGCCTTATGGAGAGGGGACATCTTACCAACCTACTGGCGAGGGAACTTTCGGTTATGCCGGCAGGGAAACTTCTGGTTATGCCGGCGAGAGCAGCTCCCAACCTACTTTTACCAATTGGTTTGCGGAGATGGAACAATATACACAGTTGCTGTCGACTCCAAGCGCTCCTAGGCCAACTCAAGAGACCCAGCGGATTGTGACTCCAAGGCCAAGTCAGATTTCCCAGGCGATTGTGACTCCAAGGCCAGCTCAGGAGGATTCTCCTAAACCGGTGGTTGCCCCAGAACCGGAGCGTCCAAGGCGTAGGACTAGTATTCGCAAAACTCTTTGGAAACATTTGGCTAGAAAATAGTGAAACTTATATTCGTTTTCAATATGTAAAATGTACATAGTATTTCTTTTTGTCATTTGATTACATCTTTATTTATCAACTTCAATGCATCAGTTACTACATAGGTTGCCTAGTACATATTCTTCTGTTGTGTCCAACTCCATGACAGTTACTACAACGCAAATCTCTTGTAGATTCATTGCTTGAAGGGATGCGCTTCTTCTTCGGTCTTGCAGCTTTGCGTCTAACATCTGGTACTCCAATTGGTCCTCGCGTCAGAGTAGCTTCAAGCTCGTACAGTACTGGAATTGGTTCCGTATGTGACATATACACACTTTTCAACTTGTCAGTAGAAAATATTGAAGAATGAAACAGTTCAATATTAGTGTAGTTGGAAGACTTACAAGCATAACATGCATGTATACATGGCATAAGTGTATGAAACCATCTTAAACAAGAACAATAGCTCTCGTTCAAGCGTACTACGTAGGTTCGGCTGGTTTTACAATCTAACATTTCAAATAAGCAACTATCAATGCGTAACATTTGCAAGTAATGTTTTTGTCTATTTATACTTGCCATTGATTTAATGATTCTTAGACAGAATCCTGTTTCTAGGTTTTCAGCATGGAGTCTATTATTCTCCTGAAGTGTTATAATCTTTGCTCTAATTCCATCAAGTAGCATTGTTATCGGTTTGTCACGTAGATTCTTAACCCAGCTATTGAAACATTCTGCAAGATTCGAAGTGTAAATTTCTAATCTAGGATGAGAAGAATAAGCAGCTATCCAGTGTTCAAAACTACGATTTTCATCATTCACCCCAATAAGCCAGTTAAACATGTCAATGTTTTCGGCTTTGATCATTTCAAATCTATAGTCAGTATCCATTTTATTATACGATCTAGCAAGAGAGTCTAACATTCGATAAAATTTTGTAATCAGGGTGACAGATTTTAAATTCTGTTTAAAATGTTGAATACAAAAGAAGTGTGGTGATTCTGGAAAAATAGCACGCATAGCATTTATCAGTCCCTTTTGTTTATCAGATATAAATGAAAATCTACTCCAGTGATCTAAATATCTTTCAAAAGTATTTCTTAAACAGTTTAGAAACCATGTCCATGAATCAGTATTCTCACCTTCAGCAACAGCATAAGCAATTGGATATAACTGATAATTAGGATCATAAGCACAAGCAATAAATAATGTACCTTGGTATCTAGATGAAAGAAATGTACCATCAATACTAATAACTGGTAAACAACCTGCTAAAAAACCATCAATACATGCTTTGAAACAAATAAAAATTCTTTCAAAGCTATTGTCTTCAGTAGTTTTTATACAAACTCTACTGCCTAGATTTGTCTCCAAAATTCTTAAACCATACTCTTCAAGACTAGCATAGGCATTAGCATAACTACCGTTTATTTCAGCTAATGCCATCTCTCGGGCTCTCCAAGCTTTGGCATAAGAAATTTGTATCTGATGTTCTCTACGGATATCCTTTACTACTTGCGATGGACTATAAGACTGATTATCCCTAATTATATCAATAATCTTATTTTTAATCCACTTAGCAGAAGCTAATGGATGGCATCCTCTTGTTAGTCCACTTAAACAAGAATGTCGACTTTCTAATGTACTAATGAAAAATATTTGTCCTGTGCCAATGGGTCTAGCATATACTCTCCAATTACAAGCTGGTTGATCACAAGTATAAATAATTCCCCTAGAATTGTTTATACTACCGGTTGAACATGTAAAGTTATGTTCAATTGCTACATTACTTATAAAATTTCTAAACTCAATCCGTGTAGCAAATTGTTGTCCGACAAATAATTCAGGAGTGGTACTACTACTAAAAATATCATCAAAATCATCATCTATATTTTTAATTAAATCATCACTATTTTCAATAGTTTGAAAATCATCAAAATTATCATTAATAGGTAGATCTACTGGTTGTTCTTCTTTATGAGTTGGAAGTGGTCGAGAAGAACTACCACCCACTTCATAATTAGAAGCACGTGGACGTGAAAACATTTCAAGTGGTGGAGAAACTTGAGTAACAAAATACTTATAAATGGCAATTGCAAATTAACTTCAAGAACAAAATTCCATGCTTGATCAGAATCTATTAACAAATAATGAGAAACGAAAACATGTCTTAAAATAAATTCATATCGAATAGAAAAAGAGTTAATAATCAGAGTTCGTAGACTATCTAATGTACTAATACGATCGGTTAAAAGAAGTTGTGTAAAACCGCCTTTGTATGATAACACATTTACTGAACCTCCATGTGAGCACAATATTCTTAGGCTCTGATCCATATCGAAAAAATGGACAACTTCTAATCTGTAGAAAATTTTGAAGAATGTAGAGCGCTGCTAATAGAAAGTGGAAGGAAGAATAGAAAGAGTGAAGTGAGAATGAAATTCTCTCACAATCACCTCGTTTACATAGATGCAATCTCCAACCGTTAGAAATACGAACGTTAGAAATGTGAACGTTAGAAATATGAATGTTAGAAAGCGGAACGTTAGAAGGGCGTGGCCCGGCGACTTAGAGGATGGCGCCAAGGGATGTCTGGCGACATCTATGATGGCGCCGAGGGGGGTGGCGGCCCTTTGGCGCCATCACAGATGTCGCCAGGGGGAGGGGGGGGGGGGGGGGGGGGGGGGGCAGCCCTATGGCGCCATCTGTGATGTCGTATGACCCCTTTTTTTTGTAAATTGTCTAAAGTTGCTCCCTTTCTTATAATTACCCTAAAGTTTACCCACCCCCATGAAATTTCCTCAAAAAAAAATGCCGTCCAAGTAGCATCACTCTTTGATTTGAGACCTTCTACTTTGAGTTGAATTTGAATGCTTGCAATCGAAAAGCCAGTGTGTTCGGCATGTGGAAATTGTTGATGTGAGATGACAGTCCTGTAGCTGGGATATGTATCAATCAAGAAGAATGGAGTTTTTCTTGGGCGAGTGGTTTGCTAGCTATATTCCCTCTCTCTTGAGCGGCCAGGCAAGCTCAATTTTCACTATCATAAGACTTTCCATGCTTAAATTTCCAGTGTTGTCAATGTCTCGTTTGAGAGAATACATATCCAAGGGTTGGATCGGCTGTCTAGTCATTGATGCATGAAGGCTTTACATTACATAAATTTTGATGTACATGACAAAATGGTACCAATTTAAATTGATGTGCCTGAAATATTTATAAGTAATCACTATCAAATATATACACATAAAGGATTTTGTTAACATGTATCATAAAGACACATGTTAATACATTGATGAATGTACATTACATAAATTTTGATGTACATGACTTCAATACATGCAAAATGCTAACAATTTAAATTGATGTGTCTGAAATATTTACGAGTATTCACTATCAAATATATGCATATAAAGTATTTTGTTAACATGTATTCTAAAGGCACATGTTAATATATTGATGAATGTGTATTTTTCACCAACACATTTATCAATACACATTTCATTTAAAATATGTATTGATTAATGTAAAATGTGTATTGATAAATTATGTGTTGGTGAAAGTATCAATATAAAATACATATTTATTAATGTATTAACACGTGTCCTAAGAATATGCTAGCAGCTAGCTAGTTTCATGTTGGAAGTAAGAGTCGATAAGAGCATATCAGAATTCCGACTAATTAAGTTTTCTCTTCATTATGTATCGAATATTTAATGTCAAGAATTACAACGTAGCCGGTTTATAATGTGTTTAAAATATTGTAAGGCTCATTTTCTAAGCTGTTGGTTATTCTTGGTCTTCGTATCTGTATTCCTCATTTAGTAAATAACATGACTGCGGTCTAAGGCCTTATTAGCAATTCGACAAACGAAAAAAAATTCAGGACGACCAAAGTATGAGTATAAATCGGCACAGTGCAACTAAAATATGTTAAATATAAATTGGCACAATACAACTAAAATACGTTAAAAAAATCGGTCAAATATTTGTCACATGGAAATATTGAGGTTAGAAACTTCATATTGTTTAAACATGATGTCAAATTTGGTTAATTAAACATGTTCCCACCACGTATTTTTTGCGATTTTTTCAATAGTTACGGAAGATGTTTAAAACATCAGAATGCTTAAAATTCGCATACTAATTCGAATTTTTCAAAAGCATGCAAATATTATACGTTTATGAAAAATACAAAAAAATTGCGTATAATACGAGTCTTATTCGGGTGATCACTAACAAGGCCGGTCTGAGGAGCTACGATAGTATTTTCCTATTGAGTTGCTACCTCATATATAAATTAGGATTATATATCATTCTTTCTTCTCCTATCCTATGCCTAAAGCCGCAGAAAATGTAACATTTCAAAAACTTTAAAATTGCATGTATACGCCTTACTAACATGAAATTTTGAATATTTTACCATCTCACGCTGGTATATGTGCAATATACTAAATAATTACCACTAGACTTTAATATTAAGAACTTGTACTACAAGCTAGAGTGTGGTGGTTCATAGATGTATATTTGTCTGACAATAGATGCAGCAACCTCCAATAAATGCACATTATAAGTATGCATTAAAGCACTGTGAAAGTCTTTCTCATTAACACGTCCAGTTTGTGCGGTAATAAAAAGATTAAAGAAACTTTCTACTGGCAGTTTTTGATAAAGACGACTTTATGGTATCGTATATCGTCAAATGTCTCTCATTTCGATCACATTGTTGAATGTTTGCAACGCAAGAGCCTTAATGGTTTGTGTGTTTCGTGAGGTCATAATAGAACCAGTATTACAAGTCTCATTCTCGATAGGTAATAAAAAAACTAAATAATCTAAGATACATAACCTCTTTCTCTTGCAAAACTTAATTATTTAAGTAACACAATCATCACATATTTTCGTTTAGATTTAAGGTCTCGTATAATATTAAAATTTGTATTTAGATTTTAATTTTGGATAACAAGTCCAAGTCAACCATTATGAACTTATGATCAAGACTAAATTTAGCAACGCTACGATCACAACCATTGACAATCCATTATATATTGTTCCCGCTGGCGATTTCTAAATTTGCTATTTATTTATTTATTTGCAGCTCTCCTCCTTCCTCTTCCTCCTCCTAAAAATAGGGCAAGACGATAACCCACTTACAAATTACCACACTATTCTATTGTCTCCCATGCACAAAGAAACCTTTGTTCTTCATGCAAGTATCTTTCATGTGACAATGGAAGGTTTTACTCCGACATTGTTGTGAAATAAACCACTTGGAAAGATAATTAATCAGCCAGACCAACTATCAAAAGGATATCTTCTTTTATAATTAATCTTTGGTTAACCATACAATTGATGGTCAAATGGTCACTAGTACTTGAATATTCTGCTTAATCAAACAAGTACGGATCTGGCCATCTTGCCGTACCCAGATCAATAAGTAATTTCCCACTCTCTCATTATCCATTGAACGAGCTCATAGAAAAATGCACATTTTCTTCCTTCCTTAGATACTTAATCTTTAGTTAACCGTACAATTGATGGTCAAATGATCACTAGTACTTGAATATTCTCCTTAATTAAACAAGTACGGATCTCACTCTTATTATAAGAGGTAGACACTAGACAATAACAGATCATCAGACCTAATGTCGTGTCATTGCATATTGGGACCAATTTGTGTAGGACCTCAGCATTGACAGCCCATTATATTCTTTCCACTGGTGGTTACTGAATCTGCAATTTATTTAATTATTTGCAGCTCTCCCTCCTCCTTCCTCCTAAAACAGGGGCAATACAATAACAACCCTCTTACAAATTACCACTATTCTATTCTCTCGAAAACATATATAATTGTTCAGATCAAGCCAAGTAATCTTCTCATGTCGCATGGAAGGTTCATATTTAAGGCAGCATCATACAAGTTCCTTTTTTTTCAAACTCATGAATTACAACTCGTTGGACTACATGTTGTTCGTATGTTTCTAACAGTCAATGGCCTAAATGAAAAAATTCATCCAAGTGTCATAACCCTATTACAAGTTCCTATATATTTTGAGTTCCTATTTGAGTTTCCGTAGTTGAATAGTATTACACATACCGTACATTATTGAAATTGTTGAAAAAGAAGGATTTGTTCTAAACTGGTGCCTATATCAAAATCCATGCTACTATATCAAAACTCTTGATTTCATACGAGGATTGTGAGCTATATATTCATATTTGAATATGCATCCATTTTAGCTTGAAGCTAGATCCATGCAGGGATTTTTTTTTTTTGCCATTTAAAATGCTCGGTAGAAAAGATTTAAATCCACCAAAAGTCTAGAATTAATGATTATTTGGTACAATATGTACAATAATCCATATAGTCAAGTGGACTCGACCCTTAAGTCTACCTGTTAAAGTTATGGACACGATCCTTACTCATATAAGCTTACACGTATAGACTGTATCCTTCTTGTTCACCATACAAGGACAGGGTCCAGATCCTCTACATAGTGATAGAAACCTACCTGTTAACCATGACACTGGGTTAGGTCAAAATATTTACTACAATATGTATAAAAATAGGACACTGTTATTTTGTCTGCAGTCTTGTGACCGTTGTTGGTCATGTAGTGCCCCGTCCCGCTCAGTCAATCGGAGGAATCGAAACGCCGACGGCGTTCGAATCTAGTCTTGCAACGGCTGCTCGAAGACTTGCTCGGTCGAGGCGACTCCTCGCTCAGGTGGGATAGTTTCAGTGAACTTGCCTCATCTTAGCCTTCACATAATAAATCTCATGTTTTCAACTTGCACAAGTTAGGCTTGATAATAAAAGAGACGCATCCACATAGCTAAGAAAATAATTCCGGCAGGTCAAAATGTGTTAGAACTTGGAAAAAGGTCCAACGGTCTGCTTAGAAGTCTGCTCAGCGTGCTTTCAAAATGACACTCGGTCCTTCGTTCCGTGGCTTGGGAGAAGGAAGTTGGCTAAAGTTGCTAAGTTGGTACAATGCTGGAATTAGCCTAAGTCATAGACGTCGCCCGCATGAATGCTTGATAAAGCATGTACGGTCCTATCGTCCAAGGCTTGGCATAGCCTTCGCCTGTCCCATGGTTTAAGTCGTATTGCACGACTTGTGGGTTAAGTCTAGGCACCCAAAGAGCTTGGTTGTTCAAGTCGACCACATGCATAGCACGTTCACTCGATGCGAAGCTTGGCGTAGCCTTTGCTCGTCAAGTCGTTGCCTGAATAAGTTAGGAAAGAGTTTTGTTGGGCTATCGAAGTCATAGCAAGCACTATCCCCTGTTGCCTGCGGTTGTCAAGTCACATAGTCCCACAAGAACAAGGCTCGTCATATAAAGTATGTGACTTGAGCGATACTGTCGCCTAGAGAATAAGTCAGTCTAAGGCACGAGCCATGGTTAATTTAGGGAAAAGTATGCCACGGACAAAGAAACACATTATGTTCAATTTAAAGATGGAAGACTACTTAGTAATCGTTCCCTAGATTTCAAAGGATAGAAGTCCATGTGACTGGTTATCGTCGAGATCGGTCCCACTACTTGGAAGTCTCGATAAGGAAGTACACGAGATCGGTCCCGCTACTTGGGAGTCTCGATAAGTCTCGATAAGGAAGCACACGAGATCGATCCCGCTATTTGGGAGTCTCACTAATAAAATCTGCTCATTTGGCGACTTAAATTTAGCGATGTTCGATTAACGTCGCTAAATTGTGTACATTAGCGACGTTTTAGTGAAGCGTCGCTAATGGTCGCTAATAGCGACGAAATAAGCGACGAAATAACGACGTATATTAATTACATGAGCTAGTCGTCGTGAAACGTCGCTATGACGTCGCTAATAGCGACTAATTTAGCGACTGTCGTTTGAACGTCGCTAAATTCTAATTATATCCCCCCACCGATTCATTTCCGCCCATTTTCCTCTTTTACTCTCTCTCCTCCCCCCTCAGACGCTCTCACTCTCTCCGACGGCGACTCTCACTCTCTCCGGTACGTGTCTCTCCCCTCCCTCTCTCTCCGTTTGTTTTGGTTGTTGGTGGTTTGGGGGGGTGCGGGTGGCTCGGGGGGAGGTGCAGGGGGGATGCGGGTGGTTGGGGGTGAGTGGTGGGTGGATGGAGGGGTAGGACAGGGGGGACGAGGGCGGCTGGGGGAGGGGAGCTAGGGTTAGGGTTCAGGTTAGGGTCCATTTCCCACCATTTTACTCTCTCTCCTCCCCCCTCCGGTGCTCTCACTCTGTCTGGCGCTCTCACTCTCTCCGGCGACTCTCACTCTCTCCGACGCTCTCACTCTCTCCGACGACTCTCCTCCCTCTCCGGTACGTGGTACTCTTATCCTTCCTCTCTCTCTCCGGTTGTTTTGGTTGTTGGTGGTGGAGGGTGCGCGTGGCTCGGGGGGAGGGGCAGGAGGGATACGGGTGGTTCGGGGGTGAGTGGAGGGTGGCTGGAGGGGTGGGACAGGGGGGACGAGGGCGGCTGTGGGAGGGGAGCTAGGGGTAGGGTTCGGGTTAGGGGTGGGTATGTGTGGGCGGCTGGAGGAGGGGAGCAGGAGGGTGGGGGAGGCTGGAGGAGGGGAGCAGGAGGGAGTGGAGGGTTAAGGTTCGGGTTAGGGGTGGTGTGGAGGGGGGGCTTGGTCAGGGCACCGATAGTTGCCAAAAAAATCTAATAATTTAGTAATAATTATTTGTTTTCTGACGCCGAAATATGTGATACTTCGATTCGAACGCACCGATAGTGCCAATATTTGTAACAAGTAGTTTTATTGGTTGGTTAATTGGTAACATGGTGATCGAAACATATAGTCCCTGCAGCCATTCGACTGACGAGACAGAAACTATGGTACGACATGGTGATCAGGACATAGTCCCTGCAGCCATTCGACTTGCGAGACAGAAACTATGTAGCCGTAGATAAAGTTGACTG
>JANAVB010034616.1:7997677-8012677 GCA_029216955.1 Iris pallida | reverse complement strand
GGTGCGCACTGCATGAATAAGTCCTCTACGGAACTTACGAGCCTTCTGCCCCTCATCTTGGATCATATCGGGAGCAAACCTGCTAAGGCGAAAGAACTCAGCTGCATACTCGTCCACCGACGAGTTCCCCTGCACTAGACCCACGAACTGGCCCTCCAATGCTGTAAGAGCCACGTACGGGAAGAACTTCTCCTTGAAGAGCCTCCAGAAGTCCTCATATGCCAGCCCTCTCACCGACGCACGAGGATCTGTGCGGTACCATGTCAGCGTGATGTCGAAGAATCGACTGGCTGCGGCTGAAACCCAAAGTCCTCTAGGAAGCTCTGCCAGCTCCATGCTCCGCTGCACATCCTCTAGCCAGTCGTCTGTATAAAGGATGCCCTCCGTGTCCGTGAAGTCCCTGGAGCTCATCTTCCTAAAGTCTAATATTGTTCCTGGCCTAGACTGCTGCTGGTACGGCTGCTGGCCAGTAGGGCCCTGTACCGTACCCGGTGCCACTCTCTCCATGGCTGCCAGTGCAAGCTGATGCGAGTTCTCCATGCTTTGCCTCAGCATCTCAATCTGACGATGTAATGCCTCCGTCTGGCGCTGCGATGCCTCTGCCTGGGCTCATTGTGTCTCCATCATCTGCTGAAGGAGAAAGAACGTGTGGTGTGTATCCGTCGGTATCGGAGGTGGTGGCGGCAGTATCTCTGGAACGGCGACCGAAACCCTCTGGGGTGGAGGTGGTAGACCTCCTTGTGCAAATGCCAGGGCCTCCGGGATAGTGGAGTCACTGGAGGCAGTCTCGTGAACCTCCTCATCAGCCTGATCAGATCTCTCGGGCAAGCTACTCGATCCAGTGGCCTGTGGGTGCGTCTTCGTCATCCTGGAGACGAATTGAAGCAAATAGATCAATATGGCACATGAGAGGATATTATCAAGGAAGGACAGTTAATTTAATACAAGGAGAGTAATCATGATAATCAAAAGATCGAAAATTTTCCTAGGTGTGATTGAGAAACTCCTATCATATCCTAGGTCCTACGTCCTAATCCCAGGCTCGTAATTAGTACTCTAAGTCGAGCACCATTACGAGATCGCACTAATTGCGACACTGACCTGCATGGGCCACCACAAAAATGTGTCACGACCCGCACCCTTATGAGGGGCACGAGCATGTGGGTACGTCCAGCCTACGCCGCAGTATCGGCGGTAGAACGCTGTATATAAGGTCTGTAAATACTACGACTAACAGTATAAAAGTACCTATACAGTATATACACTCCGAGTGGAGGTGACATAACAATACAGTCTCAATCACAGAATAAAACTAAGGTAGATAGTACAGAAGGAAATATATGATAGATGAATAGTAAATAAGTCCAGTGTCCAACACAAGCCCAGATATATACAACATCACAGGGTCTCAAAATATAACGTAAAAGCTACAGTCTGATAATACTAGCTGGATCGCAGTCCAGTCAAACCTAGCTAACCTACACTACTCTGGGAGAACAAAGTCTAGTGGCTCTATTATAAGGCCATGGTCCTGGACTACTCCATCTAGCTCGAGCCCATAATTGGTCGAGCATTCTGCCTCAGAGTCATCTGTAATATATCATAACGGTATCCTGTCAGGAAAATGAGCAAGTACAAGTACTAACAGCAGTTCCATGTGAATTGACAAATTCTATAAGAGACAGTATAATGAACTACAAGACAAAGATATATGAAGACTTGGGAACCGTTCGGAAGCTGAGCTACAACCCTTAAACCAAACAAGGACCGGGGTTGTAACCCTTCTTTCGAGCAGAACTTAGTCTCCAATTAAGGTACAATATAAAGACATGTAGAACATGTGAGTAACTGAATATCATAGCATGGTGAGAAAATACTGAATGTAGAACAGAACATGATATATGATAAGATAAGTAAATATAAAATGTGCCTTGAATTATTAGAGCGTTATGTGATCGGCAAGGAAAATATGGTAGGGTTATCCACTTGGCCCGGCAATCCATGGTGACCTCAACGGAAAGTCATGCCGACCAACCTGGATAACATGGACATGGAGGTATCTGCTACACCCTACGTGAGGTGAGAGTGGTGCAAGCAAAATAGTGACATGGGACTTTGATCACATAACCCCAAATAATTTCCCATCCCCGAGTAGTATAATGGACCTGGACATGACACGTCATGACACGGGATTCCCTAAGAGGATAGCTACTCCCTCTCAGGAATCGGTGTCTATACAAGTACAGGGAACAAGACAGGAAATGTATATATATACCAAGAAAATCCAGGAACAACATCTCATGTCATGATCCAACGTATACTAGTCCGTGAACTATCGTGACTGGAATCGAGTAAGACACTACAACCGAATCGAATATAGCAGATATCAAGACAATAAAAACTATCAGTGAATGTACTCGCCTGCTGTCCTGAGCTGTAGGGTATATCAATGCTCAGAGTGATAATCAGAGACCTAAAGATGAGATATTGCATGTTAATTTAGGTTTAACAAAGTTAAGAATGATTTATAATGAATGATATGAAATCTAGGTCAAACTAGGTCTCACTGAGTCACACTAAGTCCTGACAAGTCAATCTAGGTCAAATTAAGTCATATCAAGTTAATCTAAGTTAGACTAAGTCAACTCTAGGCCATAGCAGTCATAGCAAGACAAAATAAGTCGAAGCAAGTCAAACAGGGTCAAGAGTTGACTTACAATTGACTTTTAGGTAAAAAGTCGACTTGGTCAACTCGGGTCAACTCTAGGTCAACCCTAGGTCAAACTGGTCAAATGTTGACCAACAGTTGACTTTTGGTCAACTGGTCAACTATAGTTTGGATTTGGTCAAATCTAGACAAAGTGTTGACTCACGGTTGACTTTTGGGTAAAAAGTCAACTCTGGGTCAACCGAGCCAAATCGGTTCAAATATGACATTTGTAGGGTGTACCCAACAAGCCACCCAAGTTTCAAGTCAATCCGAATACCCGAACCCCGTATCTTGAAATTACCCGATTACCCCTTTAATACACTTACCCTTAAACCATTCTAACTTGACGCCAAGTGGCCTTCCCTTAGGAATTTTATCCCGGGCTTCCTAGGGTAGTAGGGTACTAGCCTATACAATCATTATCTACCAAGTTCTCTAGGGTAAGTGGACATCCAGTCCATCTTACGGTCCGTATCGTCCGTTTACCCGTTATCTTGAATATTTCAAGATACGCAATGGTACGGTGTGATACCATCCTCCTAATCCCACACGCAACCCCGATTTCCATCTAGGAGCCTACCCGCAAACTCTATTTCACATTTCTAAGTCCCCTCCAAGTTTCGACGCGTTCCGAAACACGGAACTCAAAATCACCCCTTCACCAAATCTAATTCAACCATTTACTCACTCACTCAACTCTCTCTTTTCACACTCTCTTAGGACTAGTTTTAGGGGTTAGTTTTGTGGGATAAATAGGTATATATATAGCTAATATATAGAGGTATATATATGTATATATATATTTAGGTATATAGTGGGGGTTTTGGGGGTCAAATGGGGGCCTAAAGGGGGGGGTGAAATGCAGTTGCTGCTGCTGCTAAAGTTGCTGTTCCTGCTGCTACTGCTGCTACTTGCTGCTACTGCTGCTGAAATTTCAGCAGCTATTGCTGCTGTGTTGGGGGGGGGGGGCAGCAGCCCCTTGGCCCCCCTAGCTGCTGTTGCTTGCCCTTCTCTTCTCCTCTCTTCTCCTCTCTAAATCCCTCCTATTCTCCTCTCTAAATCTCTTCTAAACTCCTCTCTAAATCTCTTCTAAATATATAAATTTCCTTCTCTAAACTCTCATATATATAAATCTCATTCCCTCCCCTCTCTATACATACAAATACACACGCATATATATATATATATATATATATATATATATATATATATATATATATATATATATATATATATATATATATATATATATATATATATATATATATATATATATATATATATATATATATATATATATATATATATAAATATTATATATATATATATAAATATTATATATATATATATATATATATATATATATATATATATATATATATATATATATATATATATATAAATTTTTTTTGTTTTATATATATATATATATATGTATATATATATATATATATATATATATATATATATATATATATATATATATATATATATATGATCACACACACATATATATATATATATATATATAAAACAAAAAATTTTTATATATATATATATATATATATATATATATAATATATATATATATATATATATATATATATATATATAATATATATATATATAATAATATTAACACACACATATAAATATATATCTATATATATATGGACACACACACACACTCCACCATGGACACACACACACACATATACATATGAACACACTCACACACACATAAAAATGAAGTTTAAGAGTGCCTAACCACTTAGACACAAATCTAATTTAGCCTAGAGGTGTCCAAATTTGGGGGAAACTCAAGGACACAATCACAAATCCGAACTTCTCCTAGACACCCAAACGGACTCAACTCGACACGAATAGGGACACAACTATGGAAATCATCCTACGGGGTCAAATCTAGATTACATGATGAAAGAATAGATTAGAGGATAGGTTGTACCTATCGAAGATGGATTCTCGATTCGAATGTCCTCCGACGGCTCCGACACAAAGAATTGATTAGGACCACCCACTTCACTTCTTGCTCCCAAAAGCTTGGAGAATCACTACTTGGGATAGAAGAAGAGTTCTATGGAAGAATATTGGAGAAAAAGGAATTATTTTGAGATGATTTCTAGGGAAAACCTATTCTAACTTTTGAGAAAAGCTTGGAGAAGAAGAAGAAGAAGAAAAAGAAAAAATTGTGATATTTTGAAGTGGAGAAGAAGAAATAAATGGGGAGGGGGTGGCTGGCCATAAAGGGAAGGGTTGGGGCACTTGAAATTACAAGTTTGCCCCTTACTTAACTTCTATGCTAAGTTAAGTCCAAATTTGGTTTTGTGGGTTAGCTAAAATTAAATAAAAATCATAATTAAGCTTAAATACTCATGTGGGATTAATCCAAACTCCTAAACCTAAAAGTTAAGTTTGGGTGGGCCATGGCTAATTAACATGCTAATCACAACTCAAGTCAAAATTCTCCGGAGTCCCGAATTAACTCGGAATGCGATGAAATTTGAACCCGACTCCTATGATCATTAAATATTAATATTCATGAAATAAAATTCCCAAAAAATATTATAAAATGGAAAATTACCATTTTACCCCTAACTTGGAAAAGTGAGGGTGACAGTAAGCCTAATTTACCAAGTGAATAGTATGTCCACATCGGATCACATTATCATATCAAAAGTAATGGTGTACCTATAGGGATCTAGCAAGCTATCTAAATTGCATGGCCTATCTAATAACCTTAACTACCCAATGGTCAATTTGAACAAGGGACTCCTAGTCCTAGTTATTCTCCTAAATTATTTTAATCCTAATTGTGAATGAGCATTTCTTGGGCGCAGGCTCGCAATAATACGACTAACGTACCATCACGAGTTCGTAATCTTTTGCGAAAATGGACCTGCATGGGCCACCACAAAAATTTGTCATGACCCGCACCCGCTTTTCCGGATACGAGACGTGTCCAAGCCAGCCTACGCTGCAGAGTCGGCGGTAGAACGCTGTCAAGCCCGCAAGAAATAAATGCTCAAAGTAAATAACATTTGCTGCTCATTCACATTCCTAAATTTATTACAACATTTACATCATTTAAAATTAAAGAAAATACAAGATTTTACAATTAATAAAAATGGTACAACTGCAATCTATTTCTAGGTTGACATCAGCATACCCAAGCCTTACCAATGCTAAGAGTGATCGCGGCTAAACCTGAAAAATATTAGTTTTCAGTCAGGAATGGAACAAGTACACAAATCGACGGCAATGCAAAAACACAATAGAATTAACAAGACATGAAAATAACATATGAGAGATAAAACTGGTAGATAACTGATGACATAGCATGATAGAGAAAAAAACAAGGAAAAACTAATAAAAGACATCTATCTAGGTGGTATGAAATATCTGTTTCGATATGTGAATGGCTAGGGGGTAAATTTGGCACCTGCACGTGTCGTGTACAGGTGCTATTGTTCACGAATAGACATCATGGGATAGTTCTGGGTAGTCCACATGTCTACTAAGATATTTTCCCTCCCGACTACTCCGTGTGACGAGCGTGTCAACAA
Organism: Iris pallida; assembly: GCA_029216955.1. Taxonomy (NCBI): domain Eukaryota; kingdom Viridiplantae; phylum Streptophyta; class Magnoliopsida; order Asparagales; family Iridaceae; genus Iris; species Iris pallida. The sequence continues at coordinate 8,006,383 of JANAVB010034616.1, read as the reverse complement.
GCAGCAAGATATATGTATAGACATGAAATAAAAAGACTACTATGAATCGGAAAGCAATCAGAAAGTGCACTTGCCTGAGGTCCTTAGCTGAAGAAACCAATAATACTATACCACTCAATGAGCCACAATCAGTCAACACATGCAGAAGTCTCCAAATGCTGAAATAAACAGTACCAATGTTTTCAGAATAGTCAAATTAGCTAGGATTGTCTGTCCTTAAGTCCAATTCTGGACACAGAGGCAAAACGGTAATTTCGGGCAAAAATGATGTCCGTCGTTGGACCCGCTTTGCACCGAAAAGTGTACCAGAGTCAACAGTCTCTAAAGTTGTCAAACTACATATCTACGGATCCGGTTTTCTGATACAAACCCAACCGTATGTCCAAAGTTGGATTCCGGCGGGCCGTGCACAAATTTGCCCATTGAATGGGACCGTGGGGCCCCGCAAAACGGCGTACGCTTCAACTGTCTCAGAATTAGACCAAACTTGGCATACAGGACTAAAAAAATGATACGGTCCTGCTGGCGCAAGTTTTGTCTCGATCTGACGAGCGTACACAAAGTTATGACTGAATTTGCATTGCATAGATACGGGGCGATTCTGACGAATACGTGCCAAATTCGTCGCGCACACGCGACCAATTTGAATTCCGTCAAAGCCCACACGACCACGAAGCCGTTACGCAGCTTTTGATGCTTTCGGTTTGCGACAATGTCGCCCGGAATGGCTGGACGCACGTCGTGTGGGTAAATTTTTATGTTTTTAAAACGGGTTTTCGTCAACGTTCGGGATTCGATAACTTCCTGTTTCGGGGTGGTTTTTTTGCCGACTTTGCGTCGATTTTGTGGGCGATCTAGGCCGTACTAATTTAAACTAGATGAACAGGCTTTTAGGCCTATAGGTTGTGAGCATACCTGAGAAGACAGCTCCGAAGTTGATTGACCACGCGTCGAGAAATCCCGTCGCGAAGTCCCCTACGAACGCTACTGCTGCTGTCCTGTTCTAGCACGCGCCTGTGCGCGCGCGCGCGGCCTCCTGCCACCGGCCAACGGTGTTTGCGGCCCGCACAGCCATCTGGGCGGCGCGCCATGGTCTGGGGGAGAGTGCGTAGGGTTTGGTTAGGGTTTGGGCATTTTTGATCTCGTTCATCTATCGCATCTGTCGTCCATATATATATGCGTATATGCTTATATGCATATCTGCTGCTGAAACCGAGAGGGAAAGGGTGCGTGTTGTTATGGGAAAAATAGTATTCGGTTGGGGAGTTCGGGTGGGCCGGTTGTGAAAATGTGGTGTTGGGCCGGGCTTAGAGGATTTTGTATTCTTTTTCTTTTTATTATCTCATACCAATATATATATCCTATATCTATTTATATATATATATCCTTAAAATCACGAAGGCTAAAATACTGTAAATAAAAATTATAATTACCAATATTCCTATCATATATATATAGAAAAGCAAGTTTATATATATATATATATATATATATATATATATATTTATATATATATATATATATATATATATATATATATATATATATATATATAAATATATATACACACACATACACATATATAATATAATTTACATATTCATACAAATACTCACACGCGTATATATATACATGTATATTTACATATACATACTCGTATAGACTTATACGCATTTATATATACATGTACATAGACACCTATATATAAAATATATTTATATATATACTTACACATGTACACACACACACATATATATAATTATTTATTCATAACTATGCATACATAAATATTCCCATAAATTCTAAATTCCCAACTACCCTTTTTCTAGTGTAGGGCCTATTTACATAGATATGAACACATATACAATAATATTTATTTATATAAAATAAACATAACCAATAATAGTAAAGTAATATTGTTTAATAATAACATCAACAATATTAATAATAATCCTAATAATCATTGAAATTAAACCAATAATATATCGGGGTGAACTCATCAACCACCCCATCTTTATTTGGCCCTAGAAATTCGTACAATTATTCGAAAACACCATTTAAATAAAATAAATAATAATAAAATATTTTAAAAATTTTGGGAAGGGGAGCTACAATCTTATATAGTAGTAGATGATGTCTTAGTATTACATTATGTGAGTTCATCTTGATTCTGTTACATTCTTCAGATACTAGATACGATAAGAATATATACTACACCATATGTACAGAACATGGATGATTCACACTAATGTATGCTAGAATGAATTTTGGATTGTGTTCTGAGCCATCCGTTCTCACACTTGGTGATCGGGACATATAGTTCCTGCAGCCATTCGACTGGCGAGACAGAAACTATGGTACGACATGGTGAAGAGGACATAGTCCCTGCAGCCATTCGACTGACGAGGCAGAAACTATGTAGCCGTGGATAAAGTTGACTACCCTCTGACCCTCATCCCTCGGCAATGATGATATGACAACCTATCACTATATCTTATATAGTAGTAGATGATGTCTTAGTATTACATTATGTGAGTTCGTCTTGATTCTGTTACATTCTTCAGATACTAGTTACGATAAGAACATACACTACACCATATGTACAGAACATAGATGATTCACACTAATGTATGCTAGAATGAATTTTGAGTTGTGTTCTGAGCCATCCGTTCTCACACTTGGCAAAAAATTGAATTTTTGTACTTTATCTGCTTTCGAAAATGTACTCAAATTATATGATGGTTTCTTTAGTTAGCTTGCTTATGTTACAATTATATTATTTGTGAATATCGATCTTACCAGATGGCACCCATGATCCGAGTAGCGGCACGTCGTTTGAGGGAAACAGTGATTGCTGAGGTGGCTCCTCCTACTGTTAAGGATGAAGTGGCACCGGTAGCTAGTGAGACCGGGAGTTTTATTCATCCAGCACCAGTAGCTAGTGAGACCGGGAGTTCTATTCATGCAGCACTTGCAAGGGACTACATCTCTCCTGCTGCTGTCGATCCCACTTATTCGAGGTGGTTGCGTGATCGTATCACTGAGCGTTTGCGTGAGCTGTGTGGTTCTCATTAGCTATTAGTACTTATTTGTATTGGACTATTTATATTGGGTTGTTTTTGTATTAGATTATTTCTATTGGACTACATATATGAATTAGTACTGTGTCAATCTCTGGATTGTATTGGACTATGACATGGTGATCAGGACATAGTCCCTGCAGCCATTCGACTGGCGAGGCAGAAACTATGGTACGATATGGTGATCAGGACATAGTCCCTGCAGCCACTCGACAACCAACCGGAGAGGATACTCTGAGAGATCCATCTGAGTAGGACGTATACTCTGAGATATCACCTTTACAAGAATGATATCAGTAGTGGGATTGAGTGTTGGAGGAGATATTATAAGAGTATACGTCCTACTCAGATGGGTCTCTTACTGTTACTATTTTTTTCTGACAGCATAGTGGATGTGCTCCGTCAACAGATTCTTGCTCTGAGCCAAAACTTTGCCCCGGAGCTCAAGTGGACATCCTTCGTGTAGAGCTCGAACGAGAGGTTCCTGACAGCATGGTGGTCTCCTTTGTCAAAGGATTCTTGCTCGTCCCATAATTGGTTGACGTGTCGGGTTCGTGTCGGCTTAGGAGAAATTGCAGATATTGTACGGTCTTCATGGACGGTACGACTCGATTGAAGTGAACCGTTATAATATAGGCTTACTACAACAAAAAGGCCTATTAATAACGCTCGACAAGACGTATTGATGACGTCTGATACCTAAGCATTATCAAAGTTCGAAATACCTTTTTTATGACGGTTTGGGCTAATTCTGGACTTTTTATAACGTTTATAAAACAAAACGTCATTAATATTTTAGAGCGATGGCAAACTTGTAATATTTTTTAAGTTCAATTTTTGGCAAAAACCTTCTACACCCTGCGCGCGCTTCAACAAAAATTTTTCTCTCCCCAATTCTGTTCGGTCTTCTGCTTCTCCTCCATCCTCTCGCCCAACCCCAAAATCCTAATGATAAATCTAAAACCCTAACTCCAGTTCAGCAACACCCTCCTCTCCTCCTCTTCTTCTTCTTTCTTTCCCCCAACTCCAAATCCCTAACCCTAGAGCCCGTTCTCTTCAAAATTAGGGCTAAGGTTTTAATTTCTTCTTCCTCCCGACAAAAAATAGGGAGCAGGTTCGTGATGTTCCTTTCCGACGTGGTGTCGCACGTGATGCTGGGCTACACGGTGGTGGTGGGGATCTACAACACCGGGCAGGCGGAAGGCTTCTTTTCGGCAGATCGCGTCATCGCGCTCAACCTCGACGACCCGCACGCCGGCTCCCCGGGCAGGCGGAAGGGTTCATAGGAAGAAAGGTGTATGGATATTCAATTTGGTTACAGAGATCTTCACAATGTGACAATCTTCAATAGCTTATGCTATCCAGTTTTTGCTCCTGAATTTGGTCTCCTGCTTCATTCAATAGTATCTTTACGCAATTATTCTCATATCTAGCTTGAATACTAATATAGAACAACTTTGTGTATTTATCACCTTCACGAAGCCAATGACATTATGCTCTTTGTGCTAGTTCAATCTCCTCCTCCATATTTGCTTTTGCAAGTTCCTATTGCAAAGCGTTTCCCTCTTTTTCTAATGCACTGTAGTGGAGTAATTTGTATTTTGTTCTGAATCTGATGAAGTGTTGTCCTTAGTTCTTCCACTGGTTTCCTCCTTTTAATATTTGAGATATTTCTATCGATGATTGTGTATTCTTCATCAATTTGAGAGCAGTCACCCATCTGAACATAGGGTTACCTTGGTAGTGATTCTGTAGAGCATTGCTGACTACTTTTATATATCCTTTTAGCTTTTGCCAGCTATTAGAATATCTAAAAGGTCTCGTCTTGGTCATTCTTTCCTTAGCTTCTAGGCTCATCATCATTGGATTATGGTCACTGGTAGCAGAACTAAGGTATTCACATTGTACACTTGGAAGTTGATCATCCAAACTATATTACCAAATCTTTTGCTTAGTGTGTGTGTGTATGATCTTACCCTTACTATGTCGAATTGTTAGATACATATTAATTATCATATGATATTGACAACATAACTCATAGAATATTGACTGTCTACATAGTTTCTTTCCAATTATTTCACCTCTGTTTAAGTGTGCTGCTGTGTTTTGATGTTTATTCTGTTGTTTAGAAGTGTATTCACTTTCAATTTCACCTATCCTCCTCAAGAACTCTGTTACCTTCATCTCGTAATGGAGAACTTTGTCATTTAATAGCTCGTTACATAGAACATTGGCCAACAGGAATTGATATTCTATTTGCTCACTAGATGCAACTATATACTATATCATAACTTTTATGATTTTTAAGTGGGCAGAACAAGCTCTGCTGTGCCTTTTTGTTCAACATATATTGATCTTTTAGGAAAAGGGCTTGTGACTGGAATTAAGGGGCACAATCTTGCTGGTAAAAACAGGTGGGTTTTATTTGTAAAGTTGGACTTATTTTACTTGAGTAAGATTGGTGTTTTATTGGTATGCTTGTGAGCTCCAAAGCTTACACATGATCCTGTTGGCATGAAATGGCATCACCCTCGTTCTAATATTTACTTTATCTGCATGTACTAATTGTTCGAAATTGATTATTGTTTCTATATAATTATGTTATTCTGTGTGATCTTATAATGCTTCTATATCATTTTGGTTGGAACCTGAAGTAATGTAATGATAACGAGAAAATTGGCATTTGATGGAACAATGTAAACCTGCTTGTTAGATTTTTCCTAGTATTTAGAACTTGGGGGATGCTCCTTAGTTGCATGGAGATTAAACTGCAATACCGAAAAAGGTAGTTTTACCCACCTTCCAAGTGCCAACTGGAAAAAGCTCCCTTGCACATATCTACCTTAACATCTTATGAAAATTCTGGGTCCCGCCTTGGCATGTATGTTCCTGTCATAAATGTCAAATTTGTTTATAACTGATCTTTTATGTATATCATGGGAGCCTTAGTGGCCAGGGTCGTGTATTTTGAATTGATTATTAACTTTTTACATCTGCCATGTATCAATAAACCCCCTATTTGATGTTCGTGCTTGTTTTGGTGGATGTACACAATTTTTTTCACCTATGTATACATGTTATATTCTACTTGTTAGTTTTAAGTTATAAACTACACTTTTTCTAATCATCTTTTATATGAACTTACGAAACACTCTGAATTGCGTATTGATATTAGTAAGTTTATTTTAGGTTGGCAAACGGCTTCGTTATCTCACAAAACATCCCCACAAGAATATTCAGGCAATGGCATCGGACTTGCTGAGTTTCTGGAAAAATGTTGTCATTGAGGAGACGACAAAAGATGATAATAAAAATAATAAAGGTAGTTCACCACAAAGCTCTTTGATTGTTAAATCTGAGAGTATGGAGGTTAAATCTGAAAAGATCTCGAAATCTAGCTCTACGAAGGTTGGCAAATCGTCAATAAATATGACTGTCATTTGATCGAGAGTTTCATAATCCTCTGATTGATTTAAATTCTAGTCGATCTTCAAGAACCTTGGATTTTTTTCTCTTCAGGAATGTACGTGAACTGTGGCACCTACGTCCGGTGGATGTCAGCTTTGCGAAGGATGATCGAACCATCGGGGCGATCTTGTGAGCTGGGTATCCTAGAGAGGCGGGCGAATTGGCAATTTCCCAGGTTCTATTTGGACATCACAATCCAGGTGAGGTTTTCTCCTTTGTTTCTATAAATTTGTCGTTATCAATCAACATCCATAAGGCCACGATATGGACTCAGGATACGAACACGGATACGAATAAGTTAAACTTACAATAGATTTTACCCAAATAAATAAAGTATATTGAACTTTATTTTTATCTTTTTCAGGATTTTGCTACATGTTCTGTAGACAGTTTTGATGTGGCCAAGTTTTGACGTGGACAATTTTGGTAGTTGTAAATATATATATGTATTTGGATATTCAATGTAATGAAGATGTTGATATGTACTTTATTTTGAGAAATGTAATAAAGATGGTGATATATAATGTTAAGTTTTTGGAATATAATATATACTGTACAGTATAGAGCATTATAATATGCTAATTTGAATAGTATAAAGTGTTATAAATGTACTGCATTGAGCCTATACATATTATCTATTCATAACGTTTTAAAATTGTTCTGAATTGTGCACTATATATTAACTATTCATAACACTTTGATAGAAACTATTCATGACAGTTTTTTTATAACGCTTTTAAAAAATATTTATAACACCCGTTTTCATAACGGTTGCTTTGAAAAAAAAGCGTCATGGTTTGTCATTAATGATGCTTTTAGCCGTCGTTAAAAGGGTTTTTTGTTGTAGTGGCTGCATGTCATTTGGTGGGAGCTCATACCTCGCATGCGGATGGTCGTCGTATACAAAGATCCAGAATAGCTTGATATTGCTAGTGATCACTCATATAGATGTGTCGGCATAAGAGCGACTATCCACGTGTATGCCTTTGGATTGCATCGAGTACTAGCAAGTTACGAGTTGGGTTAACAAGGCGTAATTGTAGCAAGCGCGAACCTCGAATCGGCACGGGTTAGGTGTGCACGATTGCAACACCATTCCGGAGCCTAAAAATTGGCTGTAGCAAGGGCACGTGCTTCGGCATGAATGTGACGTCATCTCGAGTTAATTCAGGAAGCGCCATAAGGAAAGTTTGCTTAAGTCTGGTTGATTTTCGGTGAGGCACTGCCTCGAATATATTGAAGTCACGAATAGAGTATAGCACGACCCTGTCGTTGCGTTGCCAAGTATGGGCTAAGGTACCTTTGTCCTAAAATTGATCCTAAGGTAAGACTAGCAAGACAATCAAAAAAGAATTAAGCTGCGCAAAGTAAATGAACGTATCGGTTTTATATGGGTGGACGAGGAGCTCACTCCACCAGTACAATTGAGTAATGACACCCACACAGTTTTTATGTGCAGGCATAGGTAGAAGCCCGATGGCGCGGAGTTTGCTTGGATCCGTCGAGGCACGGAGTTCCTTGGCATTTTCGAGGCGTGAGGCCGCATGGAGTCAGGACTTATATGACACATAATGTATGGACATCGCTATTCCGCAGAATCTGTCACTCGTTGTCTTGAAGCTTGTATTGAGAATTGAGAGAGATCAGAGTGACTTGTAATATGAGAGAAAAGTGAGCTTGAGAGACTTGTAATTTGGCCTCGTGCACACCTTGTAATCTTTGTTCAATATCAATAAAAGAGTATTTTGCATGACTTGTGTTTTGCTTCAAATTTCTGCTGCTAACTATTCAATGTCTCTGCATAGGACTTCTGTGCGACGACCCCGTCGCAGCCGCTGAAATCGGCCGTTATGGAACCCGCCTTGCACAAGCGTAATCTAGGCTCGTGCGGCATCACGCCTTAACGAGGACGATCGCTCCTACGGGAGCGGGGCATGACAGGTCCGCCTGGCACGTGCTAAAAGGAGGCCAACGGGTGGCTGCCACGTGGCAATGGCCAGAGCCGTCTCAAGACATTTGTGGATCATAGGCAAATTAAGAAAAGAAAATAATTTATCTTCCCTTAAATCTTGGCCCTAGATCAATTAAATAATTAAAATAGGAGATAATTATTATTCCTCTAAAATCATGGGATCCTACGTCAACTAAGGAGATATTG
>JANAVB010034616.1:7987677-7992677 GCA_029216955.1 Iris pallida | reverse complement strand
CTCCATGTCGCAAGTCCGAACGCCTATACGGTAGCTCCTCTTGAACGCCAAGGACTCCATGCCTCGGCACGTCCAAGCCAAGCCCCACCCTGAGCCGATCATAACCTGAGCCTGCACATAAACTAGTGGGGGATTAGTGCTTTCTTACAAAAAAATTTTGTATCAATAAATTGCTCAAGAGATGGATCAATAAATTTTTGTTAATGTTTTCTTACAAAATTATTGGTCAAAAATGTTCTTCTCCTCATTCTATACTAGTTTAGAACTTGAAATTTTCCATTTTGAAGCTTTTATTTTTGTAGATATAAGTTTTAACCATTTTCGGATTTTCTTGGTTTTGATCTAGCAAACTTCATTATTTTCAAGTTTTGAGTGTTCCATGTTGTAGAGAATTTTGTTCTACCCCATTTTGACGTATAGAAGTCCCAATTTGGGCTTAGGATGAGGATTTTATGGACCTTAGAAGTTCTAGGGCTTATGGTGTTCTTGCTCTCAGCCAAGAGAAAGGAGATGACCCTGTAGCAGTTCGCGTGCGCAGCTCTCTCTTGGCCCAGCGCTTTTTAGCGAAGGGCGCAGCTCTCTCGGGACCCTGCGCAACCTGACCCTGCGCAGCCTGACCCTGCGCAGTCTGACCCTGTGCAGTCTGACCCTGCGCAGTCTAACCCTGCGCAGTCTGACCCTGCGCAACCTGACCTGCGCAACCTGACCCTGCGCAGTCTGACCCTACGCAGTCTAACCCTGCGCAGTCTAACCCTGCGCAACCTGACCCTGCACAGCCTGACCCTGCGCATTCTGACCCAGCGCGCCCTTACCTGGGCTCCTTTATATTTTATATTTTTCTTATATTATATTGCTTATATATATTGTCACGACCCGTTACCCAAATCGTTGGGCCGGGCCGAGCCATGTCCAGCCTACGCTTAAGATAAAGCGCAGTAAGCTGTTCTAGAGATAACAAGATAAGACTAAATGTGCTAACAGTTCTATAAGTGAAGAAGAGTCATAAATGCTCCAAACACAAAAGTCGTCGTATATAGTAAAATGTCCAAAGTATAAGTCTGAAATGTAAAATTGGATACATGTCCAGTTACAAAATATGTAGTCTAATACATGACTACACTAAGTATCCCAAGCAGCTAAGCAAACTAGGCGAGTCTCCCCGCAGGAACATCCTCGTATGGCAAAATCGGGTCCTCGGCAGTAACTCCATAATATGAGTCGCAGAGCAACTCCTCCTCAGTAAGGATACCTACAACGTTATCCTGTCAGGACGGGAGCAAGTACAACCTCTATAACTAAAATACTGAACATATAATGAAAGAGATGTACAACAAGAAACATGGTGTGATAAGTCTATAAAACAGGAAATACTGGAAAACATGGCCTCATGGTACAACTGGGATCACAGTATCATAGTAACATAGGGAACATGGCATATCATGGTTTAATTGGTTCTTTTTAGAAATGACAACATATAGTTTAAAAGTTTAAAACTGTAGTATGTACGTGAATCGGTCAATAGGTAATCAGGATGTACAGTGGCACATATCAAGTTTTCTGGCATGCACATACGTGCACGAACGGCATTGGTGTATATCCATACACAAACGCGAGATCAGAACCTACGGCAAGGTTACATATAGAATGTCGCCGAGCGCAGTAAATACATACGGAGAAGGGGGTCATGTTCACGTACAATACTAACAGTTTTCCCTTAACCCGTTATTTAAACATGTGAGAGATATAAGAACAGTAAAAACATGTGGGAGATACTGGGAGCAGTATAAGCATGGCAAGTACTGAAAGTAATACAACATGTGAAGACAACTTGCTACCTCAAGGATCAGTATTTTAATAGGGTTAATACATGTTCTAGCATTAAAAGACAGTAAATGAGTTTGTAGATGTACTTGCCTGGGATCCTGCTATCAATATGAATCAAGGCTCGGAGTGAAGCCACAGTCCTAAAGATGAGATAATACAATAGCTAATCAGGGTGAAAAGACATACTATAATGTCTAGTTAACTAGGGCAAACTAAGACAAACTGGGTCAGAGGTTGACTTATAGTTGACTTTGGTCAACTGGTCAACTCCGGTCAATTCCAAGTCCAATGTGGGGTGACACTATACTCAAACTAACTTTCTAGCGTCTAGAAATCAATAAGAAAATCAAGTCATGAGTGCGCTACTACGAGCCACTATATCGAGCTAGGCATATATACTAATCTGGAGTGCACCATAACAGGCCACTATCTATAATTTGGACATAGAACAATACGTGAACATAAGCATGTACCATGTATATAGAGTGTACAATCATTCTTTAAATATCCAAGGTCATCTAATCATGTTAAGACCTATTACAATCAAAAAAATATCAAAAATGGACAAAAATGGGCAAAAACGGACAAAAACAGCCTAAAACAGCATAAAACGGCATACCGGCGGTATACTGCGGCATACCGGCGGTATACCGGACTAAAGACAGTAAGTTTCTGGTGCCAAAAATGACATACCGGCGGTATACTGCGGCATACCGGCGGTATACCGGTTTTTCAAACAGCAACAAAATTCAGAAAATTGCCAAAACTTGTTTCGGCCATAAAATCTTCATTTTAAATCGAAATTCGGACTTTCAAAAGTCAAAATTGAATAGAATTGAATTTCCAACAACATGGAAGTATTACTTTTCACAAATCAAAATATTTGATAGATCAAAACCTCAAAATACTCGAAAATCATATTTAGAAACTCAGATCTACGTAATACTGTCGATCAAAACCCAAAGTGCTATATACTAAACATGTTAACAATTTAAAGAAGCAAATTATAGGCCAATAAAACTCTAGTTTCTATGGAAAACAAAAATAAAGTATGGTCATGCCACTTTTCAGCAAGATACATTTGCCTAGGTTAAGCTCCAAGCCTAATCTTCTAGTCCACCACCAAGAGGGGTATGAAACCACACTCTAGACCTCAAGGCCAAGCTCCTAGCAAAGCTCCAAGGGAAGAGAAAGGAAGAAGAAATGAAGAGAGAGTGAAGAGAATGAAAAGAGAGAGGAGAGAGAAAGTGAAAGGGTATATATAGAAGGGGGAATTAATCTTAGCCGTCGGATCGTGATCCATGTCAAAATCTAAGTCAATCATGGCCATTCAAACAAAACCAAATGTCCATTGGGTAATAGGGTGCTTCTACACTATTCATGAAAATATCTAAACACTATTTATCAAAATATCCAAAACACTATTCATCAAAATATCTAAAATCGAAAATATCTAAAATGTAGAAAATCTGTCTGGACGGTATGCCGGCCAAGAAAAAATCTATAAGTTAGGAAAAATTTCAAGGCATTACGAAAACCAAGAAAATACGAAATACGCTACAAAATACGTATTTAAATTAAATGTTATTGAAAATTATAAAAACTATTTATTTATTTTTTTTTGAAATCTAGGGGCTTACAAATCTTTCCTCCTTGAAAAAAATTGTCCTCAAAATTTACAAGGATAGAAGACTCTACAAACATTCTAACATAACAAGCAATGCAAACAAAAGACTAAGGCTATTATTAAGACTAACCTCCCGAAACCTGTTCCGGCTCCGGCTCAAGGACTAGGCTATAAGTCTTCCCCTGGGGTCCCTTAGCTACTGGGCAGTCCCGAATCTGATGGATGGCAGACCCACAAGCTAAACACTGCCCCAACCTCTTCCTACAAACGAAAGCATCGTGGCCTACCCTTCTACAGAATGAACACGTAGTCCCCTTCTGCTGCTGCTGAGGTCCCGAGGCTCTAACTGGCTGGGTCGGGAGATGTGATGTAGGGGGACGGTAAGTCTGCTGGGGGTGGCGTCGGTGCTCTCTGCTGGAAAGCCTGACGCTTGGACGGTCCCTCATGATGTACAGAAGCCGGCCTCTTGCATGACAGAAGACGCTCCTCAATGCTCCGGGCTAACTCTAGGCTCTGGTAGTAGTCAGTCGTACCGTTCGCCACTATAAGAATGCCAATGTCTGGAACTAGACCATGGCAAAACCTACGGGTCATCTCCTCTGGATCAGCAACCAGACTAGGAGCAAAACGGCTCAGACGACTAAACTCTGCCGCATACTCGTCAACAGAACGGTTCCCCTGCTGGATGTTCTGGAATCGTAGCCCCATGGCTACTCTAGCAGTGGTCGAGAAGAATTTCTTCTTGAACTGGGTCTTGAACTGGTCCCAGGTGGCTCTACCTCTCGCGAACAACGGCTCATTCTTGAACCAAACTCCGGCTAAGTCTATCAGCAGAAATCCTGCTGCCTCGACCTGAAGGTCATCCGGCATCCTAACTCCCAGAAGCTTTCTCTCTACTGAATCTAGCCAGTCATCAGCTACTACTATGCCCTCAGTCCCTGAGAACTCCTTGGGATTCAGACCCATGAAGTCCTTGATCGTCCCCGCTCTCTGCCGTGGCTCTACAGGTGGTGGGACCACGGGACGTCCCTCAGAACGCTCCATGCTCTGGCGGAGTAGGGTAGTCTGCTCCTGATGGGTTGTTAGGAACCCCTGGATCATAGTGAGCAGTTGGTTCCCGTCGAGTGTGACGGAAGCCTGGGTAGGTATAGTGATAGGGGGTGGTGGAAGTATTGGGTCCTGCTGGACATGGGATGTGGAAGGTGGTGGAGGCATCTGGGTTGGTGGATTTGTGGAGTGGAGGAATGTGGTAGGTGGAGGTGTATCAGTCAACTGGTCAGCTGACTGGATATGGAGGGCCCCGTTCTCGGGTGTAACATGCTAGGATGAACGAGTAAGCACCATCTAAATTACAAATAAAAAGTACTTATAAGGACTTATTTAAAGTAAGCAATCACATGCAAGGAAATCTAATTATAGTAGCAAACATGCGATATATTTCCTATGTTGCAATCCTAGCATTTCTCTAAGTGTTCTAAGCGTCTTTCCTAATGTTGTCTAATTACCTTAAGTTCCTAATTGCAGGCATGCTTGGTACAATAACGTAACC
>JANAVB010034616.1:7965123-7967917 GCA_029216955.1 Iris pallida | reverse complement strand
AGAAAAATATTTCTAAATAGATTTAAAATTTTAAGTTTTTTAAAAAACTGAGTAGATAATTGAAAGACTCTAAAATGATTTAAATGGAGATTTATCTTAAAATTGGTTTATTTGAAATAAACAGAATTAAGCGACTTATCTCTAAAATAGATTTATACCTAAACTAAATTAGACTGTATATAGAAGGTTAATTTTAAAATGAGCAAAATTGAGAGATTTATTTATAAGATAGATTTAAAATTTTGAGTTTTTTTAAAAACGAATAGATATTATTTATTTTTAAACCGAGTAGATAATTAATTTTCTTACCTACATTAGTTTCTGTTTAGTATTACCCATATTCTTGTAGTCCTAGGACTGCTCAAATTTATGGCAATCTTATCCACTAGCAGAACTGCCAAATATGGACAGTTCTAAAATAGACTTACTGTCCAGCAAATCCATTTTAGGACTGTCCAAATTTTTGGCCGTCCTATCCACTAGGTCTGTCAGAAATTTGGACATCATCGTCCCGTCGCGACTGTAGACTAATTTTTGAAGTTCATAACCCTAAAATGGGTTCAAAACTTCAGAAATATGTCTAGAATGAATAGTAAATAAAAATTTAGTTACTATAAGATGAAATTTAGGCATGAACATTGATTGGGAGAGTTTGCAGAGAAAATGTTTAGGATTTTGGGATGGAGAAGGAAAGAAAAAAGAAAGGTAAAACAAAAAACAAAAAATTGACTTATATACCTATAGTTGGACTAGTCCTCAATAATTTTCAAGTGACAAATTTATAAATAAACCAAAACCAGATTAGGACTGCTTCTGAATAAATTTTAAAGCACCCTTATAAATTTCCAAAATAAATTCATACTTGTCATCTTGTGATTGCATTTTTATGGCAATGTACTACTGAATAAGTCATTGGAGAAACAAGTCAGGTAGATTATTAACTTATAAGCCTCTGCACTTTATATGTGATTTTAGTTCCCAAATAAGATATGTAATTGTGGACTTATGTAACTCCACTCCACTTCCATTCTTCCACTTTGTATCACAAAAGGGGGAAAATCTAATAATTATTAGATACGACCAGTCTGGACAAGGTGGTGATGACTAGCAACTGATGCGTGCTCCCTATATTCTAAAATTTGCTCTCTCTTTTCAGTGCACTCGAATAGGAGGGGGTCAAACGATGATGAGTCTGACCTGTGCGGTACGGGATACCGGCAACATCTGAGTACTGATGACAAATTGTCACGATCTGAGTTTGCGTGGTCCGAAAATGGAAAGTCCGTTCATGATAACTCACCTGATAGGGCGTCGCGGACGGTCGTGAAGAGAGGGCGTCTTCGGCATCATGGGCGAAGGGATACATTGAGTTGCGGGTATCGAAAGACATTATGGATGTCTTGTGGAGCTCGGGAGCGCCACTACAACAAATATGGCCTACAATAGCATGTGCTGAACGCTATAGAAAGCCTTCTATAGTGTATTTTGTCCGCTATAATTGCCTCCGCTATAGTAGTAGTGAACACTATAACATTATAGCGTTCTTAAATATTGTAGATGGATTATAGCGTTCATGAATGTTGTGGGTAGTTTGTAGCGTTCATGAATGCGGTAGATTGATTATAACATTCATGAATGTTGGATGGTCTATAGCGTTCTTGAATGCTGTTGATGAATAATAGAGCTCATAAATGTTGTAGATGGTGCATAGCGTTCTTTAATGTTGTTGATTTATTATAACATTTCTGAATGTTCACTACCAGAATAAGTTATTTTCGACGCCTAAGGACGGCGCTAAAATGCCTAAAGATTACGAGCCTTCTGATCATTAATAGCGTCGCGAATCAGCTTAGCGACAGCAGGAAACATTTCCTCGATCAGCTTGGCCCGGTGCGGTGGATAGAAAAATATATCATAGAAGAGTACGCAAACCAAATATTTTTCTGTAATATATAATATGCATAAATCAAATGATTCATGTTAAAAGCAAATCTATTTTAACCTTGAAGCACGCAAACCAAGAGTATAGTACAATGTACACTCTTCACACACACACATACACTACCTACGACATGTAGGGCTCAAGTCAAGAGTATAGTACAATGGTATGCTATCATTCATGCCTATAATAAGGCATACCATATACGCTACACTAACATGAGTAAGGTATGTAGCAACGGTATGCTATCAGTCATGCTTATAATAAGACATACAGTGTACTACATGCTAGCAATCAAGTAAAAAAACGTGTCGTATAGGACGCCAATATAGTATAAGGTATATGTGCCTATACTCAACATGCTAAGGTATATCGTGCCTATACTCAACGAATGCAAGCAAGTAGAAGTAAGTACAAACAAGTCAAGTGCAATATGAGTGCATGCATGTGATGATCGAGTATGAGTACTTGCTCTCTTATGGGGTTAACAATGTCTCTAGATCACCAATAAATAAAGAAATAATGTTTTTAGAAGATTCTAATTTAAACCTCCAGTCAATTTCTAGAAAATTTTTTTGGTAAGGCCCAGACCAATCCTAGTTAGCTATATCTCGTGCTTCCACTTTCTATCCGATGTAGAACTAAACTACCAACTCGATTGCCTCTGTGTTGCAGTTAACTATATCTCGTGCCCCTATTTCTATCCAATATAGAACTAAACTGCCAACTTCATTGTCACCATGTTGAGCTGTGATTACCACATTTCTAGCTTCAGGGTATTTTAGTCATTTGGTGAATTTTTGAATTTTTATTAATTTATTAGATTGGTGGTGATTTATTGACTTTGACTTATTG